>PVIU01008884.1:0-80085 GCA_004026605.1 Ondatra zibethicus | reverse complement strand
GGGGGGTACACGGAGCACAGCTTCCAAGTCTAATGTTTTGCTTAGGCATTGGCTATACTGGTGGGATACTCTGCCCTGGCCAGCTCTGACCCAAGGCTGAGGTGGCACAAAATGCCTGCATGTGCCACCAGGTTTTCTTTAAGAACAAGTAGTTTGTCCTGGCTCTCCGTGACCCAGCCCTTAGGGGTGTCCTCCAACCCCAGCCCCTAGTTAAATTATGTTCATGTGTCCTAGCCAGAACAGAAACACCAGAGTGAAGTGTTTTTAGTTAGTGAGCAAAGCAAGTCACAGGTTGGGAGACAGCAACTGGTAGGGTATCTTCAACAAGACCCAATCAACAATGTCTCTTCCTCCTTCCTCCTCCTTGGCAATTACTGTGTTCTCAGGAGAAACAGATACTTGTTCTTGAAAAAGTGAGACAGTATAAAGAAAAAAGAACTCATAAAAATAATTTTTAATTGATATTTCACTATATATAACACAGAAGGCTAATGCTCTCCCTTGCTCCTGGTGCCTGGCTGTCTCCCTTCCTTCTTGTTCTAGTCAGGTCTAGAGGCTGCTGCCCACTGGTCTGTGTTGCTGGTTTAGCCGTTAGGTTCCTCCCTGGACTGTGGATTTCTCTGCGCTCTTCTCTGGGTGCCATCCCAGAGGTCTCACTGTGCCCTCTGCCCTGCATGCCTTCACTATAGTCGTCCCTGGAAGCCTCCATCTCTGAGCACCCACATGCATTCCATGGCTCATGGACTGCCTACTCCTCCACTTGTACTCCAAAGCTAAAATTGTTCAAATCAAACTCCTAATCACCACCTCTCCAAATATGCTTCTTCTCTAACATGTCGGCAGGCACAACAGTCTATAAACCCCCTCTGGTTAGCTAACGGTGTCTCTTCTGAAACACTCAAGAAGGTGGGCTCTCTGTTTGTCTGTCTGTCTGTTTGTCTGTCAGTCATTTGTTTTATGAAGGGTCTTAGAGTTTTCTAATGTGGTCTGAGAGGGACATCAATCACTGACCTTCAATTCAGGGTCAAATTGAGAAATGATTGTAGTCATTAATTCGAGATGAACCAGCAGGTGTGTCATAGGCCACAATCAGGACAGACAGACAGGGCTATTTGAAGCTGTCCAGGATAAATGAGGGCAAAGATCTCTAGTAGCCTACCAAGCAGCTGTTGGTTCCCATAGGAGGACCAGTGAACACTCAGGCATGTTGTCATGGTTACTTCCTGGAGACCCAGTGCCGAAGAAGTTCCATCCTCTTTCAGGCGTACAGCCCAGGACTTAAGGACAGGGATTTCTGCCCTGTTTGAAGGAAGGGTCTGGAATCTAGATGTGAAGAGGATTCACTGGCACATCTTCTTAACAAAGCCCCTAGGTGTCAAAGTATCAAGGGATGTACTGTAAAATCATTGGTGGAACCGTGACTCAGCATCTATTGAGAGGACAGTGCCCTTGAAGTCTTTATGTGAACATCGGAACTTCAAAACCTCAGGGTATGTCTCTGTTCAGGGATGGGGTCTTTCCAGATAAGGTCAAGGGGGTAGTCTTCATCTGGCACCTGTAGAAATCAGAACAGACGCTCAGGAAGAGGGTGTAGAAAGTGGAGAAGGTGTCTGCCGCCCATGGAGAACAAGCCTGGCGGAGCCTGACCTGTACTGAGTCTCAGATTCCATCCCAGAACTACAACAGGAGAATAATCTTTATCTTTGGGACACCTGGTCTGAAGTGTTTTACAGCATCTCAGAAACCAACATAGCACCTCACAGAAGCCCAGCTGACAGCTGTCTATTAGAAGGCTTTCAATATCTAATTATTATCTTTCAAAGGCTTAACAGTTCTCTGGGTGTAAAGGTTTATGACTACATAAACAAGATGTCTGTGGCCCTTTGTCTGGCCTCTTTGCAGGTGGGCACCCACAATTTCAGTATAGGCGCCTCTTACATTCAACTATTTAGAAATGGGGTCATCTCTCATTAATAGCTATAGATAAGGTATTGAATAGAGGCAGTCCAGTATCTTAGTTAGGGTTTCTCTTGCGACAATGAAACACTATGCCTGAAAAGCAAGTTTTGGAGGAAAGGGTTTACTTGGTTTACACGTCCACATTTGTTCATCATCAAAGGAAGTCAGGACAAGAACTCATACAGGGCAGGAACCCAGAGGCAGGAGCTGATGCATAGGTCACAGAAGGACGCTGTTTACTGGGTTGCTCTCATGGCTTGCTCAGACTGCTTTCTTATAGAACCTAGGACCACCAGCCCAGTGATAACACCACCCATAATGAACTAGGCCCTCCCCCAACAATCACTATTGAAGAAGATGACCCACAGGCTTGCCTACAACCTCATTTTATGGAGGCATTTTCTTTATTTGTTTTTAAAATTGCATTTTATGTATGTATGTATGTATCATCTATCCATCTATCTATCATCTATCTATCTATCTATCTATCTATCATCTATCTATCTATCTATCTATCTATCTATCTTCTATCTATCTATCATCTATCTATCTATCTATCATCTATCTATCTATCTATCTATCTATCTATCATCTATCTATCTATCTATCTATCTATCTACCTATCTATCTATCTTGTGTGCGCACTTATCTATGACACAATGTGCCTGTGGAGGTCACAGGGTCACAGGATACCTAGATATCTGTTATGTCCTTCTGCTTTGTGGGTCCTGGGGACAGAACTCAGGTCATCTGGCTTGACAGCAGGCATATTTACCCACTGGGCCATCTCACCAGCTAGCGGCGTTTTCTTAATTGAGGCTCCCTCCTCTCAGATGACTTTAGCTTGTATCAAGTTGACATTAAACTATCCAGCACATTCAGTAAGTCTGGCATCCTTACATATGGGGGGAAATTGGGACAGACACATAAGAAGATGGTGTTTTCATCCCTCACAGCAGAGGTGAGTGAGCTCAGGGAACCCAGTCAAGAGCGTGTAGGTACCAGAAGCTCCCAGAGCTGGCAGCTAAAAGTTAGCTGCTGACTAAATCCAGCAGGCAGCAGGTGACGGTGACAGGCTGCCTTTTCTTGCAGTCTGAGTGGGTTCAGCATTTTCTTTCCCAGGTGGAAAACTGAAAAGCCAAGGCAGAAGAAGGTGGTGAGTAGAACAGATTGTGCCGAGGTTTCTAAACTGCATGCAGAATTGTAGCATCGACTTCCTGTGCCCTGCTCTCCTAGTCCCTCTCTCTGGGATCATTTATCTCTGTAGATTGATCTCTGTAGATTGGTTGTGACCTCTCCAGTGATATCCAGTGAATTCCTTCTTTCCCTTTAGCCCCAGTGCTGACCATTTATTTCTCTCTAAGCCTCCAGGAAGTACTTGTGGTGTGGATTGTCTCACAGCAGTAATCCGTCTGTGAACTTGCAAAGATGTCTTTAAATATTCATGTTAACTGTGACCTCCTCTGGTTCCTTGGGTCAGGAATGTAAACAATCCAGGGGAGGGGCTCTAGACTGAGTCCCAGCTGGTCCCCAAGATCCTGCCTCTTGCCTTAATCAATCCCTTTCTCAGCTCTGGTAAGTGAAGGAAAAGGAACATATCCAACAAAGGGACAAAGTGTATTGTAGGAGAACAGACCCAGCCGGAGAGATAGGCAGAATCTTTGCATCTCTCATGGGAAGAAAGGATGGCTTGTACTAGTCAGCTTCTGCCTTATGGGCAGACCTAGGAATACTGAGGTTTGGGTGAATTATTGGGGATATTAAAAGCTGGTCTCATTGTGTTGTGAAGTCCTTCCTGGAAGAGAAGAAACTGTGGATAAACATGATTCCCCATGTGCTACCAGGTTGGAGAAAGGGCATCTTGTCCTCAGGGCTGCATCAAAGCTGTGATGGGTTTCGTGGTCTCTGTCTTCTGAGCGAGGCTGGTTCCCTATGGCATCTCTCCCCTGAGCTGTGATGGCCCTCATGGCTTCTCTCTTCTCAGCTGTGACGTCTTATTCAGATTCACACCAGTGAAGGTACCCTCCACACATAGTGAGATTCCTCTGCTGGAGATGGATCAGCCTTGTGTCCCCAAGAGCCACTCCCCGAGGGCATGAGAGGCTGGCCAAGGAATGGCTGAGACAGACAAACCACTGTCTCTCTGTGTTATTTCTAGAAGCAACTGCAGACTCCCAACTACTTGAACTTGTATTAACACCATTTCCTTGTGACAGCAGTATGTCTGTCTATGAGGAGGGGTATCAGAAGATGGCCTGGGGCCATTTAGTGCCTTGCTGTGCAACCAAGGCAACAAGAGAATGACATATTTCCTGATGTTCTTAATTAGTGAGCCCGCTCGTCTCTGTGTGTATTTCCTACTCATTCACATAAGAGAGGAAGCCATAACTTTATGTTCTTGTGATAGGGCTTCATGTACACCAGGTTAGCCTTAAACTGGCTACAATCTACAATCTGAACTTCAAATCCTCCTGCCTTTCTCTTCCTTTGGAGAGCTGGGATTACAGGTATGTGACCCCACGCCCAGTTTATGTGGTACTGGGGTTTGAACCCAGGGCTTTGTGCATTCGAGACAAACACTCTGCTAACCGAGCTACATTTCCCAAACTTGTAATTTGTTGTTGTATATGTTATAATGTGGCATTCACTCATTCATTCTCACACTGTGCCTTCTGAAGACAACTTGATCTTGTTGTCACCCTGAACTGTCAAAAGAAGTTTCAAAGTTGAAGGCACATTGAGAAAAAAAAAAAAAAGAGCAAGCATCTTTGAATGGTACCTCAGATTTCACCAAACTTTCATCCTTAGTAACTGTTTTCCTCTCTGTTTCTCCTTCATCCAAAGTTTCAACTGTCCATCCTGCTGCCCTGAGTTTTTAATCACTGGAATGAAGAAGGTTTATGTTTTCCCACCCCCACCCAATTTTGTGTTCTCCCAAAGGTGCTTTCTTTAGAAACGACATTTATTCTCCTGCCAACTGGAGAGTTTTACAGATGACAGGACTTTGAAGCTGTGGTGGGACTTTCATGGGTCCTGGTGGGGGTTAGGCACATTAGGTAGTACAAAGCCTCCCACTGGGGCACAAGCCTATAAGGTGGGAAGGGCACACACCCTAGAAACTCCTGGATTTCACTGACTCTCTGGTTCCCACAGCCTTTCTGGAAATGTTGCTTAGCATCTCAGAGCTGGGGGCTGGAGAGATCAGTCTCTTTCTTGGAATAGGAAAGGACGTGGGAGGAAGCTCGGAGTTTGGGTGATTGCCCGAGTTGGAAACAACATGTGTGAAACACAGAAGTACAGTCAAGTATTTCAGTTTGTCCCCTGGAGATGCCTGTGGTCAGTCACTGTGTTGGAAGATTTTCTCATTGACCTGGGGAGACTAGAATGATGCTCTGGGCAGGACGCCTCGCTGTTCTGAGGCCTCTGCAATAGAGTACAGCTCGCCAAGGTCCTCCTCTCAAGAGGAAACAAAAGTCAGAGGCTGGAAGCCCTTCTCCTATCTGTAGAGCAGTGTGGGTCCTAATACGTGTCCAGTGTCTGAGGCAATAGCTTGCCTTTTATCCACTCGAGGCTTCTCCTGACCGCTTGACTCTCAGCATCTCCTCTCTTAGCGCCAGCCACAAGGACAAGACAGAGGAGATCAGCTGGGGCTGCTAATGATTCAAGCCTACTCCAGGGGCAGCCAGTGAAGCAGGCTGATAAAGAACTATGGAACACATCAAATTCAGCTTTTATACAGAACCAGACAGCACACAGGAAGCTCTGACGTCACAGAAACTAGACGCAGTAAGGAGAAGCAGATACATTGCCACTTTGCCATGTGCATCCAGAGCCTGTTAGGTTATGGGCCACATGAGGGAATCAGCAGGTAACCAGCCAGGCTTTGTCCTGGGTACAGTCCTGTGAGACTCCAATGAGTAGCCCTGAGCCCATGCCCAAGGCTCCAGTGCTCTGGGTCTGGAGGATTGGAGGCATTCACTCCTGCCCTCACTATGGGGCCCTCCAGGTCTCTAAGACCCAAAGCTCTTTTTCCTAGAAGCTGTGCTCTTGGAGCTCAGGACTAACTAAGCGGGACCCACCTTTATCTACTGCTACTGACCTTTGTCCTAACATTCAAGACCTCCCCGTGCAGTTTCTCCTGCATGGGAGGAGTAGCCGCTCCCATACTGTCACGAGAATAAATCTGGTGCCTATTGCTGCTGAATGTATACGCTAGCCCAAGGAAAGGATGTGACACTTGCTACCTGTTACATAGGCAGATTACAGTCATTAAGACATGAGTGTCCTGACTTACTGGCTTTTAGAGTATCCTTATACACCCAGCCTTTCACTGAAGCCAGCATGAAGCCAGCTGTGTGGGTAGGAGCCATGCTCTGGGCTGCTTCAGGACCGGCTGAAACATCTCAGTGAGACCTTCTTCCCTATCTGAGACCATGATGGTCAGATGCTGTATCCTTGTTAGGAGTTGCCTGTTGACAACCCTGGGAGGGAAACGACCGTGTGCCTGGGTTTCCATGAGTTGGGTTTGGTGGGAGCTCACCAGGGCCATCAGCTGTGACAGCACTTCCGCTCTGCCCAGCTTTCATTTGGTGGCCGACCATGAGCTCGGGAGGCTCATCCTCCTATCTAGTGACACATCAGGAACTGACTTGGAGTTTACAGCAAGTGGGATTACTAAGCACCGAGGCATAAACACAGGATGCGGATGGATTTCCCACCCTCTGGCCAGTCCTCACATGGAACAGCTGGAACCCAGCCAGGGTGCTCAGCAGGAAGGGTGTAGTTTGCACACATAAACATGTGAAGGAGTATGCATGTGGCCATTGTGGATGTGCATGGCTACGTGTACATGCATATATCTGAGTAGATGCGTGTGATGAGTGTGTCACTGTGCATTAAGTCTGTGACCATATATATGTATGGCAGGCAGCCAACCAGTCTTTGTTCTGGGTGCAGTCCTCTGAGACCCCAATGGGTAGCCCTGAGCCCAAGCTCAAGACTCTGAGACTCTGGGTCTGGAGGATTTGAGGGGTTCACTCCTGCCCTCACTGTGGAGCCCTCCAGGTCTCTAAGACACAAAGCTTTTGCTAGAAGCTGTGCCCTTGAAGACTAACTAAGCAGGACCACCCTTGTTTACATACAAAGTCCTGGGCCAGGCTTGGGTCTGGATTGAGATGTTGGTCCTAGTCTATAACAGGCCCTCCCATCTTCCTGTTGGGAGCACATGGTGAGAAGAGGAGAGGAGAGGCTGAAGCAATGGTCTGGAATCTCAGCTCCCGCTGGTATCCTTCATTATAATGCTCCCATGGCTCTTCCTTTGAAAGGCTGACTTAAAGAGGTCCCCCAAGAGCTTCAGCAGGAAAGTGACCCTTGATTTTCCACCTAGGGAGGCTCGTGAGTTAACCATACCCTAGGCACTGGGATGGCTGGATGTGAAGCAGTGGTCATGAGAAGTGGCCTAGGAGTCTGAGAGAGCATGGCTTCGAGCTGGGTCTTACTTGACCTCAGTTCTGTGATGTACTCTCCTTAGCTCCCGCTGGAGGTACAAGCCCAAAGACCAAAGATTTTCCTCGACTGATGGTCATTTCAGAGACGTGCTGCAGGAGAAGACACCTGGAAGGTTGCTCCTGGAAATCCCCAGACCCTGTCTTCTCCTGCAATACTTTCTAACCCATGCAACTCAGAACTTCTCCTTGGAGTGGGCCTGGTTCCCTATTGCTGCTGTCAGACATACTTAGCATATAAGGCCATCTACGTTCATCACTCCTCCATGTAGGTCACATGTCTGACTTGGGCCTTATTGGGCTGGTGTCCTGGTGTGCAGAGCTGGCTCCTTTTGCAAGCTCTCAGAGAAGCCTCCTCCGTTTCTTGTCCCCTTCAAATTTAGGGGTGCCACATTCCGTGGCTTATGGCCCTGATCTTCTTCAGAGTCTCAACAGCAGCTGATTCTTTTTCACAGAAGCTCTTTTCCAACTCCCTCTTCCCACTGAGGATTCTATGAGTGCATCCTCCCCAGACAGCTGGCTGTCTACACTAGTGTCACATGGAACCTAGGAATTCCCTTATGACAGTGTATTCACAGGCTCTAGAGATGGACTCTGGGTATCTATCTTTGGGGGTGCCACTCTTCTCCATTGCATGATGATTTTGTAGAAAGATAAAACAGATGTGGAACAAGCCCAAGTGCACACACGAAAACCAAAGTGGACTGTTTATGTAGATGCAGAGGGTCCCCGTGTGCACCCTGTCTATGTGGTGTGCTTTGAGGCCACATGGTAAGGTTCAGTTATGCTTCCGAGAGACTCTAGACACAAGCTGTTTGCCGAGCCTGGATCTGTCTTAGGGAAACTCTATCTTTGGTGTGCATATGTGAGCATTTGTCTGTTTGGTTACATGCATATGTGTGTATGCATGTATACTACGCATTTGCATATGTGTGCTCACAGGCATGCATGCAGTATACATGTGTGTATGTAGCAAGCATATGCATGTGGTGTTATGTATGTGTTTTATGCATGTGTCTGCATGTATTCATGTGTGAGCATGTGTGTGTGTGTGTCTGTGTTGGATGTGTGAATGAGTTTATCCAGAACACATAGAGTACCCAGCCAAAGTTGGTCTCCTGCTGCTGTGGCTGCCAATGCCTAAAGAGTTCTGTTTGACTATGACAGGGTGGTCCTTTCCTGTTCCTGGAGTGGCCTGGAACTCATTGTCAGGTTTTGTAGCCAACTCGGCTTCACTCTTCATCTGTAACGCAGAGGGCTTCTCTCCTCTCCTCACACTGCTTTCCTGCAATAGCTCTAGACCCAATGGCATGGTTGTAAGAATGAACGTAAATGTGCAAAATGAAGACGAGCCATCCCAATGAAAGATTACCCTAGCTGCCTTGGCCAAGCGGCTTCTCAGGTCTCCATGGGCATCATTATGCCCCCTCAGGAGCCCAGCCCGTCTGCCTGTATGGAAATGTCATTCTAATTGGAGTTGACTGGAAAAGATTGCTGATGCTCAGGTTCCAGGGATCAACGCTGAACCTATATTTCATGTCTACAGGCATGAAGGGAAGTATTTAAATGCATGCAGACCTACCATCAGAGCATAGGCCCCTTGTGTCTGCCATGCCCTCATCCCTGTGGAAAGCAGTACCAATCCCTCAGGCCCTGCATTATGGTCTTGACCCTGCAGAACAGGCAGGTGTAGACTGAAAGCAGAGAGTGCTAAGTAAGATAGGGATCGATGTGGACAATGTACAAGCAGTGCTGAGAAGCAGGTGGTATAGACCGTATGTGTGTACTGGGACCTAACTCTATGAATATGAAGGTAGTATTGAGATAAGGTGGGGCAGGGAGGCAGTGTTAATCTGGTACTGAGATTCAGGTGAGGTTAGATAGAACACGGTGCTGATGGAAAGCAGATGTGTATAGACAGTGTGCAGGTAGCTCTAAGAGCAAGGCTGGTGTAGACAAAATGCAGGTAATACTGAGACCCAGGGGAGTGTAGTGTGGGGTGAATGGAACATAGGTGGTACCGAGTCCCAGGCAGATAGGTAGATGCCATTTGGCATCTGGGTGCTCACAATCTCAGAGACTCATCACTCAATGTGCCACATCTGTCCATGTGTTAAGAGGAATATGGCCAGGTAGATAGTTTGATCCATAAAAATACACTCTGTAAGTTTGTGAAATTACATCTTTGATAATTTTTTTTTCAGGAAAAATATGATCCCTCCAAATAATATCATACTGTCCTCTTTATAATCTGAATACATCAGGGAAGACACAATTGCCAAATAGGAAATTTGGTACTTAGGATGTCCTGTAGGCCTTGGGGTTAGGATATCAGCTTATCTTTTGGGGAGCATCATTTACTAAATAGCCCCCCCTTTGAGCCCCCAGAAAGCACCCCAACCCTGCCATACCTTGAATTTAGCCCTTAGAGACCTGTCTATTGACCTGCAGCCCTAGCTCCTGAAATGATTCATGAGATTTTTCTCTTGTTGATACAAGCAAAAGCAGAAGGCTGGGAGAGAGATCCCAAACTCTGCAGATGCTGGTGACTTCCCGTTTGCTTTGTGGAGGACATGCCCTACTCCGGGGCCATTTTTTGTTCTCTTTGTTGCAAATGGACCTCTCTCTAAGAGTGGGTGGGAAGCAGATCAGATGGGGGGCTATTTAGAGGCATAATTGGCTTCTGGGGTATGTGGGATGAAGGCCCAGAGGCGATGCCTGTGGGACAGAGTGAGCAGACTGCTTTGATGGCACCGTTGTAGGGTATTCATGCCAAGGGTGTGTACATCTATTTGCGTGTGGGGCTGAGGCCATGCTGGCCCCAAGGGATGCCTGTAACACTCCTAATGAGGTCTGCGCATCATTTACCAACTCAGTCAGTGGGGATCTGGGAATCAATGCACGTGCAGATGATCAACTATCTACTTAATCAATTTGGATTAATGAAGCAGGCAAGGGTGGGCAGGGCCAGGCTTCGTTTGGGGCTTTCTAATTAAAGACAGGTGAAGATGCCCGTGGGTGCAGTGGGCACATTACCCATCACTGAGCAGGTACTCACGTGAGAGTGTCGAGGCTGTGGGCACTGTTTTAAGGAACTGCTCGGGCAGCACTGGTGCGATGTGGCAGAACCCCTCCCCTCAAGGCTTCCAGACAAAGCCCTTGCATCCCGAAGAAGGTTTCCTGTCTATAAAGGTTTTGTAAGTAGACATGTGGGCAAAGCAGTGTGAGAACTTGTTTCAGTGGATTTGCCCACACTCTCCTGCCTTCTTAGATCTGAACAGTGAGTGGAGTCTAGTCTAGAAAACATTCTTATGCTCATCGTCAAGGGTGATGGTTGTAATGTTTGTCTGTAGGATGCTGAGTGTGTGTCCACCAAGAACTCAGTGGTTTAACTCCCTCAGGGTAGCATAAATAACCCTAGCCATGCCTGGAGCCCGCTGAGTTGTAGGCATGGTGGCAGGAGCTCAAAGCCAACAAATCACATCTCTAACTCAAAACCAGGTGAGAACTGGAAATGGTCAAGGCTTTAAACTCTCATATACTCCCTGTGGCATACTTCCTCCGACAAAACTGTGCTCCCCATAACCTCTCCAAACAGTGCCACCAAGTGTTCAAATGCTTGAGCCTATGGAAGATATCTCATGAAAACCACCATATGCATCTACAATGCTTTATTTCCATTCTCCCGAAGATTTCCAACAGCCCCTTGTGGTCTCGTGTTGTCTCCTACTGTCTCAAATCATTGTGGACACTTGTCTGTAATGTGGCTTCTGCTGTCCCAGGATCTCCTGTACATTGTAACCTTCAGATTGTCCATCCCCTAAGGCAAGGCAAAGTGCCAAACTTCTGTTTGATACCTGAGCTGAAGTGGCTTTTCTGTAGGGGCAATTTCGTATTGTTGTAAATTGTTTTGAAGAAAATGTGCAAAGATATTTCTTATTTTCTAAAAAAAGCTTCAGGCTCCTGGTTATTTCTTAACTTACAACCTGCCCAGAAAAAAAGCAAATGAGCACAAGGATAAATGTGAAGTGCCAACTTCTGACCCCTAATAGGAAGGGTCTGGAGAGGCTGGCGCCTCTGATCAGCGCAGCACCTTTTTTAGACCTAACTGGACATAATTAGGTATTTTCTTACCTCCCTTTTCACACTCTTCACAGTTATCTGACAGTGCCAATCAAACCCAAAGATAAAAGCAATTCCACAATAACACGGTTTGCTTTTGTGTAAATAACATTCTATAGGAGGCAGGTTGACATCTCCACTTACCGAACTGCCTACTGCTCAATCCATACCACCTTCAGGGGTAGCTCAGGTGGTTTGGGACAGGAAAGCCTGAACAGGTGGTGAATTCCTGGGGTCATTGCAGCCACAGGGCCCCGCCCTTCACTTTGCCTAGTCCCCATTCCTACCCTGTCTACTACTGCTCTGGCTTCAAGGCTGCTGCAGATTATGGAGATGACATCATGGAACATTCTGGAGGTCTCCAAGGCCTTTCCAGGGTAGGTGCAGATGCTCTTCTGTATTTATTACAGACTGGACGTTGTATCCCACAGCTGCTGCCCTGCTGCCCTCCCTGCATTCTGGCTTTCCTAAACTGGGAGAGGATTCCTCCTGGCACACAGCCATAAGCCTGTGATGAATAAGTCTCAACTACACTAGCTTGTGGTGAGTGAGTTCATCTACATATATTGGCCTGTGATGAATGAATTCAGCTACATTGGCTCATGGTGAACTTCCATCTACACTGGCTCATGGTAACTCACATGAGTTTAAAAGGTGTGACTTTTCGCCTATAGTGGCTGAGAGCAACTTTCTGTTTACACTGGAAGAAAGTCACAGTTGTCCAGTTGGTTGCCTGGGTCCCAGCCCTAGGCCCTGCACCTCTTTTGAGGTTGTGCTGACCTCCCCCGCATCCTCCCCTCCCCAAAGCTTGGAGGTCAGCCCAAGGTGACTGTTCTGTTGGTTACAGTTTCCTTGACTCTCATACTTCTCTCTGCAGGAGATCCTTTTAATAACTCTAGCAAATAGACTTTTGGTCCTTGACATTGTCTATGAGTTTACAGGGTTGAATTCAGCCTGTTTGCCTAAGAAAAGTATAACCGGGTCTTGAGTTTTTAGGAAAAGCTGTGGGATCCAGGTATAACTACCATGATGTACTACAGGCTAGGGACAGGAGCCAGGCCAGGTAAGTGGGGTTCTAGTGCTGCTGATAGAAGGTCAAGAAAGGAGGGGCCACAAAGCATTCAGAGATTAGAAGGAAGAGGTTCAGGTGGAAGGGAGGCTGTGAGGAGGTGGAGAGCTTCACAGACAGAGAACAAAAGGGGCTCCACTGCCCAGGGCTTCACTTCCACTGACAACAGATACAACTGAGGACCGTGAGGAAGGGGATTCAGAAAGGTCACCCTGAGTGGGGAGATAGAAGTCTGCAGAGCCACCTGAGCCAGTGCAGGGTGAAGGGTGCATCTAGAGCCTCAGTGGTAGGGAGTCTGGGGGCTGGAACCTCGGGGATGTCAGGGCATAGACAAACCCCATCTCTAGACCTTCCAGGATGAAACACTTGCCCTGAGTTCAACATCCTGCTAGAGGAAAGGACAGGCAGGCATTGTGGGGAGCAGGCAAGTCAGAGCAGGGCACGTGCCCTTCAACTCCTTTTCTGATTTACATCCATCAAGCAAACTTACGCCTTTCTGCGTCTCTTACAGTTCAGTTGATATTAGATTGGAGATGTTGCCGGTGATGCCAGACGCATCTAGGGGCATCAACTGGGGATCAGGGACTTAGCTTTGGATTTTACTGACCCCAAAAGAACCCCAGTTTGCATAATTATAGTATGGGGGCAACAGCTCCCCCAAAATTCTAGGCCCTAGAGTTGGTCTGTCAGGGCTCCCCATGAGCCCAAGAAGGTCTTCCTCAGAGGAAATGCAAAATGTGGGGTTGAGTTTTGGGACGTCGAGAAACACTTCTCATCTCTGCTGTGGGTTGGAGACCCCTACCCCCAGTTCCAGAGGCAATTTTTTAAAAAATAGAGACAGGGTTTCCGGCTGCCCTGGAATCATATATAGACCAGACTGTCCTTGAACTCACAGAGACCGCCTGCATTTGTGCCAAGCTGTTGGCATTAAAGGTGAGGATCACTACACCTGACCTGAGAATGTGTTTTTTATGTCGTAGGATTTCTAGCTTTGACAAGGGCCAGGCAGTGAAGGCTGGAGCTTGGCCCAGGAGAATGACTCCAGACCCAAACCGTACTTCTCAGTCCTTCAAGATTTTTCTTCTCATCCCTAAATATTTTTTGTTTGTTTTGTGTTTTTGTTTTTTGAGGCAAGGTCTAGCTATGTCTTTCTGGATGTCTTGACTCTCTATGTAGATCAGGCTGGCCTAGAACTCAGAGAGATCAGCCTCCCTCTGGAGTACTGGAATTAAAGTTGTGTACCACTATCCCTGGCTAGCCCTGAAGATTTTTTTCATGTCCAACTTTTTCCAAGTCAATTTTGAATTTTAAAGCAAAATATGTATAAAACAAAAACATAGGTTCTCCCAGAGTCGGTTTCTCCTGGTGTCAGCACTGTGAGCCTGTGGCTTGGTGTCAGCAGAGCTGGCTGGGCGTGTGGCCTTGGCCTCTAGTCCCAAGAGGGTCCAGGGCTGGATTCTGTTTATGGAGTCTCAGCTCTTTTCATCTTGAGGAAACACTTTGTTGCTTCACTCCAAAATAACTTCTGCAGAAATAGGCTGTATTTTTAGGACACAGGAAAGGCTTGGGCAGACCCTGTGAGTCTCCTATGGCCAGCTGGTTTCCTATTGCTTTCCAGAAGCAGGCGTCACGGCCTCGTAGGAGAGAGAAAATGACCACTTATAATGAGAGGGGGTGAAAGGCTCCTGCACGCTCTGGAGCCTGTTCATCTGGTCGATGGTAATTACCCTGGGTCATCTCCCTGCTCCTAGCTTGTGGTCTTGGGTACCGCATTATTATTTGACAAAACTGGAAAAAGAGTTAGATGACGCTCAGGAGTGCTTTAAGAGGAGCTTGTCCTTAGACACGAAGGTGAGATGAAAGCAAGTCAACACTGGGAAAGTCAGAGATATAGATCTGGGCAGAGTGAGGCATGGATCTGAGCTGTCAGGCTGGGCCATTGTTGAGGACCAAGTCCAAGTCCAGGGTCCTTCTTACAGGTGCCACTGAAGGACAATTGGACAGCAGGAGGGCTGTGGGCCTTCCTAAGTTTCTTAGCAATGCAGAGCTGAATTTCAAAAGTGACCGATATTTTCTTGCCTTTGGAATCAGATGTTTGTTTTTTGACAAACAAGAGGGTAGCTTACTTCTCTCAGGAGTATTATGGAGACTGCTGTTTGTTTCCCGGCCACATGGCCACTCAGACCTGAAATAATTACACAGAAACTGTATTAATTAAATCACTGCTTGGCCAATTACTTAAGTGTATTGCTAGCTAGCTCTTACATCTAGAATTAACCCATCTCCATTATTTTATAGTTTACCACGAGGCTTGTGACCTACCAGCAAGGTTTCAGCGTGTCTGTCTCCAGTGGTGGCTTCACAGCTACTCTCTGACTCTGCCATCTTTCTCCCAGCATTCAGTTTAGTTTTCCCACCTAGCTCTTTTCTGCTAAGTCACTGGCCAAAACAGCTTTATTCATTAACCAATAAAAGCAACACATATACAGAAGGACTTCCCATACCATTTCCTCTTTCCTGTTTAAATAAAAAGGAAGGTTTTAACTTTAACAGAGTAAAATAACATATAACAAAACAGGTATCAAGCAAGAATTATAGTTACAATATTTATATCTACTTTATCTTTTATCATAACTAAGGAACATCAGAAAACTATAACTATAAATTCTTCAACTCCATCAAAGACTCCAGAAGGATATAATATTACCTAAGTAAACAGGAAGTACATTGTAAGCAACTTCCAAAACTCTAGAAATGACAGAGACATCTCGCTACCGGGACAGTCACCCAAAGTTCTTCTGTACTGTTGGGGCATCCATCTTCAGCCTACAGGCCCATAGTATCCAGTAGACTTTTCCATGAAGCAGGAAATTTCAAAGACAGTTCTGTCTATATTGGCAGTTTGCCATTCACTTTCTTCTGTATCCTGCAGAATATCTGGCAGACTCTTTCATGAATCAGGAACCCCAAAGGATCATCCCACCTTTAGGCAAGTTCAGCAGACATTTCTCTGTGGGTACTGCATGTCTAGTTCATCAAGCAGTCCAGGCAAGAGCAGTTTCTTTCCCAAATGGCCACCAAACTCCATGAGGAACCTCTTCAATGCCCGTCATCCTCTTGAAGTAGATTGGTGTTGCCAGGAACAGATAGTTCTCATTGTCATGAAAAATATTAACATTTTAAAACATTTAAATGCCATATCTATAGGTCTTTTAAAGGTTTGAAGAACACCTATCTAATTGAAATATATCTCTGTATATCTAGAAAACCTAACTAATATTACTATGAACTTCACTATTATAGATAACTCCCTATTAACCTATATTTCTTAATTATACATTATATTTTAAATGAGCTACACAAACACAGACCTTAATCAAGAGCAGAAATTATATATATATATATAATTAAAAATTGACCTTAAATTTGTATCAATAAACCAAGATCCATGTCAATGCAAATCTCTATCTCCAAACTGCTTCCTGCTTTTTGTTGGGTGAAGTAATTTTTAGGGGTGTTCACAGTGACCTTTCAGGGGCTCTTAGTCAATCAAACCATATTAGTCTGGAAGCAATCCACAGGTTCTTATCCTCTGTGGAAACAAAAGAAGAACCTCTTTTCCAAAGCAACATATCCTTAGGCTCAAATTCTGAATACAAGATACTTTTAAAGTATATATGTTAGTTACTTAGCTCCTTCACAGTCAAAAAATTCAAAGAAAACACAATAATATACATAATCCAGACTCTCTGTGTATTTTCCATCTTTACATGACTTAGTCGTTTTTACTCCTTTTAATCTATGATTCTGTCTCTTTAAAGACTTTACCTTTTTAAAAAACCATTTATTTTTTTTATAATTCTCTATACTCCCTTTCTTCTCTCTTCCAAGCCCACATGCATTTTTCCAACACTGTGACTCGTTTAGAGGTCTTTTTTTTTTATCTTAATCTGTCTTTATTGTATATCTGTAATTATTTTTTGATCAGAAGTGCTTCTTAAAATGCTAAGCAGCAACTAAGGCTGCTCTGTCTTTTGGGTCTGCCCAGTCTAACATGGTGGGGTGGAGGTCTGTTTAGCATGAGCCATGCTCACAGCCCCATTTTCAGGCCCACAGTGGGTCTATGTTGCCATTAAGCAAGTTGTAGCACTCTGTTCACAAACCCCATTTAAATACTGGGCCTCCTGAAAGAGTCAGAGTTCACGCTGGCCCAGAAAGCTGGCATTCAAAATGGCATGGCTTTTTTTCTGCTACCACTGAATCAGGAAAACCTCTCTTAAAGGAGCCACAGCATTAAGCTGTGCTTAACTCTGTTTTCTGGAGATTTTTTTGTGCCTAGAATTTCTTCCCAAACTGTCTCAGGTTTTAAGTGGATTTTAGTTGGCCCCATGTTGGGTGCCAATTTGTTGTAAGGAGACCACTTGTTCATTTCCCAGCTACCCAGACTCCCAAAATAACCACACAGTTATTAATCTGTGTATCATCACACGGCTGTGGCTTACCAGGTAAAGTTCCAGCACCTGTGTCCAGTGGGGCTACATGGCTTCTCTCTGACTCTGCCCTTCTTTCTCCCAGCATTCAGTTTAGTTTTCCCTGCCTAGTTAAACTCTGCTTTTCTATAGTCTCAAGCCAGCTTTCTCTCTTTAGTCATTAATGGTAATCACAGCATACAGAGGGGACTCCCATATCAATCAGGAGAAAGTCACCTTTGTAGGTGGGAGGGGAAATCATCTCACCATGTCAGGATTAGCAAACAAAAGCCCCAAGACCCAAAGATGTCCTATCACCATCCTCAGAGGTTCCTGTCCCCTTCACCTACTTTCCCCACCCTCAATTTCCTTGTCTTCCCAAGGGCTCTGATATCAGACCCCCATGGTATCAGCGGGAGTACCATAAAAACAGAAGCTAGTGGTGGCTAATGATGGGATGTAGTGCCCCTGGGCAGAACCCCTTACAGCTGGTGGAAAAGTTCATCAGTCCTTCCTCTGCTTAACTTTTGAGATCTATGGTAACCACTGGCAGGAAAAGATCGATTGTTGTGTGTTGTAACTGGATTTGCTTCTGGTACCCTGATGTACTCCACTGTGCAATCACCTGTTCTATACTTCATTCCTCATGGATGCTCCTGCCTGTCTTTAGTGCATTTCCACTATTTTCTCAGACAATGGGCAAGCACACTGGCCTTCCACCCTGTGAGGCTGCTGTGTATTATGTTGCACTATGGCTGGGGTCCCAGGTAACTTGGAGACACTAATTATCACTCCACAAATGGGGGCATTAAGGAGGATTTGGCCTCATCTTTGTCAAGGACGAGCAGCTGCACAGGTGGTCTGACCGCTGTTTTTGAGGATCTCCACTCCACGTCTCATTTTTAATTTTTTTAAAAGTGAAATCTGTGTTTTCTTCTAAAAGGCTGACTTTGTATCTGGCCTCCTCTATCATCTTCACTGAGAGGAAGCTTTACAAAGTTCCAAAGCCAGGATAGGATTAGGATCTTGACTCAGAGGAAGAGAAACCTGATAGGTCCACCCATTGTGAACCGTTGCCTGCCTTTCCTGCCCCCGGTATAGGCAGGGCGTGGACCTAGACACACATACACCTAGAGACCCTCTGTGCAGATGGCTGCATGACACACTGAAGGTCTCCAGCTGCAACAAGTCTAAGGGATGCCTGTATCCACTGGAGATAAAAATATTCTGAGGCCTATGTCCAACAGAGCTGAAGGTGTTCTAAGTATGAAAATCGCTGTGTCTAGTTGACCCAGAGATGTTCTGAGGGTCATGACCAGCTAACACAAGAATATTCTGAGGGGATCTATATTGTTGAGGCATGAATAGTTTGTGTTCTCTGGAGATGAGGGTCTTTTTATTGTGTCCATATCCAGCAGATCCATTCCATTTGTGGGGTGGCTTCTCTGTGTTAGCTGTTAAGTTTCATTTCTCCATCATGTTCTGAGATCCACAGGACCCATCTTAGGACCAGGCAGCCCCAGGAGGATCTGGAACTTGAACTGGTATCTTAACATTTGCAGAACCACTTTCTAGACTGCCTCGGGTCTTTAATTTCCCTTTGAGAAGTCCCACTCTGAAGTAGAACACCCAAACCTGGAAGTCATACTTCTGCACAGACTGGGCTGAACATCATCTTTCCACTTCTGGACAATGACTTCCTAACCAAGTAGCTAACTAAGACTGCAGCTCTTCCCAGTTCAGGCCTGGAACCATGTCCTTTGTCCAGAGACGGTTCTTGTTTCCAAGCTGTGGGGGTAGGCCTTAACTGGGAGAGCCATCATGAGCTTCTTTGGAACTGGCCTGACTCAGCTTCCCCAGGGACTGGGGCTCCTTCCTTTCTCTATGACATGCTTCACATCTCAAAGGTAGAGATTTTCAGTATTTCTGATATTATGCCGTGGAAAATAGTCTTGCTGAAAATGAGGCCTGGAGAGATGGATCCATGGTTCAGAGTACACACCACTCTTTCAAAGAATCTGAGCTGGGTTCCCAGCACCCATGCCTGGCAGATCCCCACTACCCATAACTCCAAGCCCAGAGGTTCTGACACCATCTCCTGGCCTCTACAGTCACCTATACTCACACATACACACACACTTGAAAATAAAGTAAATATTTTTTAAATAAGAAAATGGGGGGAAGTGGGGCCTGACTTGGAACTTACATCAGCTCCCTGTCCTCTGAGCTAGCAGCCCCTTGCTGAAGCTACCCTTGGAGACCTGAGGACCAGGACACAGGTACTTATTGCAGCCCTTGAATTCCTCATGGGGCCATGGTTACTATGAGTGGTTACTAGTTTTATGTCAACTTGACCTGAGCCAGAGTCATTTTGGAAATAGGAACCTCAGTTGTAAGTCAACTTTTCTGTCCTGCCAACCAATTACCAATTAACCACACAGAGACTTTCTATTAATTATAAATGCTCAGTGGATAACTTGGGCTTGTTACTAACTAGTTCTTAATTTTAAATTAACCCATGCTTTTCATCTATCCTTTGACATGTGGTGGTACCTTTTTTCAACATAGCACATTCGTCTTGCTTCTCTCTCTCTCTGTGTCGACTCCTGAGACTCCCCCTGTTGTAGGAGCTGCTTGTTCATTCTCTTCTGCCCAGACTCAAAATAGCCACACAGAAACTATATTATTTAAATCACTGCTTGGCCAATCACTTAAGTGTATTCCTAGCTAGCTCTTATATCTTTGGTTAACCCATTTCTATTATTTTATATTTTATCACGAGGTTCATGGCCTACTGCCAAGTTTCCAACTGGCGGCTGGCATCTTTCCCCTCTGGTATCTCCATGGTGTCTTTCTCCCAGCATTCAGTTTAGTTTGCCCCACTTAGCTCTATTCTGCCCTATCCAGGCCAAAGCAGATTCTTTATTCATTAACCAATAAAAGCAACACATATACAGAAGGACTTCCCACACCATCTCCCCTTCTTCTTTGAGATTTATTTTTGTCCGTAAGTCCCACCTAACCTCTACCTGTTCAGCTATTGGCCAGCCAGCTCTTTTATTAACCAATGAGAGGAGCACATATTTACAGTGCACAAAGATTTTCCCCACATCATTCAGTTGAGTAAATGCCCCCATAAGATTGGCCTATAATGCATTTTCTTGATTGATGATTGATGTAGGATGGCCTAACTCACTGTGGGTAGGGTCACCCTGTGCAGGTGATCCTAGGTGCTATAAGAAAGCAGGCGTTTTCCTCCATAGCTTCTGCTTTAGTTCCTGCTTCCAGGTTGCTGCCCTAAGTCTTTACCCTGACTTCCCTCAGTGGTGAAGTGTGACTTGAGAATTGTCATGGTGTGCTATCATAGCAACAGAAACCCTAACTAAGACAGTTACCCTCTCAGGCTGCATGGAAGCCAGGCACTGGTACTGATTTGACAATATTCTCAAACCATCCCATTCCCTCAACAAACAGGTATTGAGTTCTAAATACAGGCTGACCTGTTGTTGAGGCCCAGACCCAAGTGAAAAAGAACACACAACCCTTGGAGTGTGCTTTCTAGAGATGTTGAAAAATAAGAGATCAGTGACACTGTGCCATGGTTAGGGTAGTGTGGGGACAGGAACAGTAAGGACGCTGTCTCAGTCATGAGGACCTTCTACCCGAGCAGACGACTGTGTACTCTGTCCTTATGTTTGGGGGCTAGGGCAGGAGTTCAACTCCCTGAGCCATCTAGGAGGACAAGAGCAAAGAGGGTGGCTTCTAGACACACCTATCTAAGCTCTGACAGGTGGCCAATGGGGACTCCAGGAACCGATCATGCTCGGCCCTCTGGAAACACACCTGCAAGGGTCATGCAGCTGACAGTAGCAGAGGCTGCAGCTCCGGAAACTGCAGGATGTCAAGGATTTCTGATGGAAGTTGAGCACCAGAAAAGACCCCTGTGGCCTGGTTTTAGATGACTGTTCCGACATATCATGGGACAGGAAAGCAGAGCCCACAACAGAACATGAGGCTTTTGGGCAGCACTGGAAACCCAGGTTGTGGGTGGGTTCAGAGGTTATCCTGGGGATTTGAGGACTGATGCATGAGGGGGATTCACCTTTCTGAGTTTGGGGCACACACGGTCCCAAGCAAAATGTCAGGTTGGGTCTTCATGAGCTGCAGATCTGGTGGGAAGGTGATGCATAGCTGGGAGGCCTAGTGGTGGTTGGGAGTTTTTAGGAGAGTCATATAGAGGGCACCTATGGCTGTCTCCCCTGAACCCTTGAACTCCTAGATGCCTTATTTATGAAATGCCACAGCCTCCAGTCCAGGCTTTCACTGGGAAAAATTTGCAAGCATTGTTAATTAGTGCCTTTGGAAAGCTGGCCAGTGCCAGAGACTGGTTTGGGTTTGGGTTTGGATTCCTAGGAAAAGGATTCTCTCCCTGACCCATTCCTGGGGTGCTGTCTGCCTCATCTCAATACTAGAGGGCAACCTCATGGACATATCTCGGGCATCAAGGTTGCGTGCCCAGCAGGGCAAGCTACTTGCCCCGTAAACCCGTTGGAACTGCCACTTCTGTTTCCTGCAGTGAGTGTGTTTGTGCTAGAGGCCCAGGGGCATCCATGCAAGGTCAGAGCGGCATGCATCCTCTTCGAGGGCCTGCTCCCAGCGCCCGTCATCATGACCCAGCATGTTACATGGCCCAGCATGTTACATGGCAAGGACGTGGAAACACTTGGGCTGGGTGCAAGCAAGGGTACATGAATGTGGAGTGCAGGGATATGTCTCTTTGTCTTTGAAGAATGTAAAAATTGGGCCCCTAGGAGCCAGGGTGAGGTGAGAGAGTAGGGAAGTAGAAGGAACACCTTCACCTTCAGCTAAGCCAGTGGAGTTTCTGAGTGCCTGCAGCTCTTGGGCCAGTCAGTTCTAGTCCCAGACCAGGCTGACTTTTAGCCAGGCTGGCTGATCCAGGCTAGAGCCAGAGCTTGCTCCCAGCTCCCACATGTCTTGCACAGCTGGCTGCTCACTGGCCCACCATAAATAGAAAATAGTGTTCTGGCCCTCCTGGCAGGGTAAGGCAGGCAAAGTCTTGGCCAAGAGAGCTGTGGTGCAAGTCACCCCTGGCTTTTCAGGTCCTTCCTCAGAGCAAGAGGACCCCAAAAGCATCCCTTCACAGGCAGGACTGAGTGACAGGGCAGGAGGTGCTTCCAAAGGGTCAGAATCTCACTTGAAGCACAGAACTGGTTGGGCTTGGGTATTTCTGTAGCCTGGTGTGTTGGGGTGGGGAGCAGGTGGACGGAGGTACTGTGTCTGTGTCCTCCTCCTGCTCTGGATGCTGAGAACAGATGCCTTTCTTTCCCTTTGTTTTGTACTGTGTCCTTTGTCTCCCAAATTTGGTAGCCCACTCTTACTAGAAAGCAGAGCGGGGACATGGGATCATGCCTCATGAGCAGGGGCCTCTGTGGTGGCTGCCATCTGTCTTTGCTCCACAGGGCACTGGAAGCTACACAGCCTCTCCTCTGTTGTTAACAGAGAGGTGGTTTCATCTTCCTAAGCAAGCTCATTTTGTTCTCTCTTGTTCCTCTGAAGAGTGGTGTGCTCACTGTCAGTCATGCATGACTGTGTGACTTCGTCTCTTAAGTTCTCTGGCCTCAGTCTCTACCATCAAGTGAAACAGCCCAGGCATTTGTCACAGTGCTCAGCCAGTCCCTGGGAAGGCAGGAGACAGTTCCTTAGACTGTGACACAGGCACATTTCTGTTGTGACTTAGCCAGTGTCTTCACACCTGTACTTCAAGGTGGGGACCCTGGGGAAGCCTACACTCGACCCAGCTCACTGGGAACAAGGCTTACCTTGGAGGCTACCTTCCCTGATATCAAAGATTAGAGGTGGCATTTGTGAAAGAGGTAGATTCTCAGAGTTGCAACTAAAAGGCTAAATGGTCTTAGGTCCCTGTGTCACAGACGGGGAAGTAAAACTTAGATGGGAAAAGTTGGAATCCTGCAACTGCCAAAATTTGGAAGGCAGTGTGGTTGGCAGCCCTGGCTGTGAGAGATGCCCATGGCAAGAGACTAGACCCCACCAGGGCCTTTCTAGAGGGCAAAAAAGTCTGTACTTCTGCTTAACTGTCCAAGACTGTGAGTCTTTCTAGCCACTGTGCATTCTTCCCTGACAGAGCCTCTCTGCTTCCACACTGCCCTCATGGCCCTACCAACTCTGATGCCTTAGTCTGCCTGCTAAATTTGGCCCAAGGCCAGAATTCCACCCGTATTCAGTTTCGCCCCTCTCTAGAAATAGATACCTGTGTATGCTTTTGATGAGTGTGTTAGCTCACAGTGTATTTGATATATGTATGTATGTAATGTATGTGTATGCTCAGGCAACCCTGCATTGTAAATAGCACATACAACTTCCCTGGCCCTGTCTACCGTCTTGGGAGCTAAATCTCAGTGGGGTATATAGTCAGGAAAAGTGACACTCTGTGTGTTCATTCAAGATGAAATGCCTCCCACAGAGTTCACAGGAAAAGTAAACCTTGTACAACTTAAGTTACTTGCTTATGGAATAGAAGAACAATGAGAAAATTTGCCACTGAATTTGTCAGACTTGTGAAGTATAATTACTTGGGCATTATACTTCCAATACTGTGTGATAATTACAAACTAATTCATACTTTTCTTCAAAACATTGCCCTTGGGGAAAAGAGTAATTCTGAAGTATTGCGTGTTGTCTTAGTTAGGGCTCCTATCATTGTGCTAAAACACCATGGGCACATCAGCTTATGGAGGGAAGGTGTCTGTCATCCCTGACCCAGTGAAGTCTAAGCAGGACTGACAATAGGAACTTATGCAGAAGCCATGGAGGGGTGCTGCTTGCTGGTTTGTCCTCATGGCTTGCTCAGCCTGCTCCCTTAAACACCCCAGGACCATTTGCCCAGGGGTGGCACCACCCATGGTGAACACAGCCTTCCCATATCATTCTTTAAGAAGATGCACTACAGGCCAATCTGGTGGAGGCATTTTCTCAATTGAGTTTCCCCTTCCAAAATGACTCCAGTTTGTGTCAAGTTGACGTAAAACTAGCCAGCCCACATGTCCTTCTAGATTTTTTATTTTTTTATTTTTTATTTATTTATTTTAAAAATATTTTTATGGTTTATTTAACTTTATTTGCAACTGGATCTTCAGACAGTTGTGAGCTGCCATGTGGGTGCTGGAAATTGAACCTGGGTCCTCTGGAAGAGCAGCAGTCAGTGCTCTTAACCACTGAGCCATCTCTTCAGCCCCTAGATTTTTTAATATGTATACAAAATACAAACAACATTAATTATGTGTCACAAGTAAAGCATTTACTTTAAATAGCATCACATGTATTTTATTCTATACCATGCTTATTTTTGTGTGTTTTTTCTGCCTGTAGTATTAATGCGTGCCCTTTATAAAATATTTAAGCTACTTTGAAAGGAAACAAAATGCCAGTAGGTCACATCTCCCCCAGACTGGGTATGAGTTGTCTTAGAATTTTCCAGGCAGAAAACACACATTTTTTTAATTTTATTTTACAGAAACAATGTTTTCTAAACCTTGTAATCAAATTATCTTTCTGATCAAGTGCCCCTTGAACATTTTAACACTTAAAAACTTCTTAAGGTGACATTATATTTTGCTTTATGTATATTGTTTGTTTCCATTTTTATAACAATTTCAAACAATATCATACAAATATACTTCTCATATATCTTTGCTTAGCTTGTGGACACCACCAGTTTATAGAAGTAGAATAGTTAGATAAAAAATAGTGAGCATTTAATATTTTGAATGTTACTGTCAAATAGATCTTCCAAAGGGAGTATGTTTGTTTAAACAGTTGTCAGCAGCTAGTTCTGGTTAGTCACCAGCACCTCAACATGGGGATATTATTGATCATTTTCACTGGTGCTTTAACTCCCTGATTTACTTACAAAGTGAGGCTGGTCTGGAACCTAAACCACCGTCCTTATCAGCTATAAGGAAGATGCTGTGCTAATCCCAGTCTCTCCTGGCTGTTATAAGATCTTCTCTTCCCATAATGGGGTAAGATGATACCTTCTTCCGGGCATTTTCCCTCCATCTTCCCAGCCTTGTGGACTGAGGACTCCTGCCCCGGCAGAGACAATTCCTAATTTCTGTGGCCCTTAGCCATCATGTGGAAGCTGAATAGCGGGAACACATGTCTGGGAAGTCAGCTCAGAACGCTGTCTTCTGGTTTGCCTGAAAACATTCCTGCTTCCTTTCAGCTAGAAACCTGAAGTCAAGTTACATCTGGCGCCATGTTCCAAAAGGAACCTGGTGTGTGGCTATTGTACTCCACAACTGTGTCAAGACTGTGAAGAAGGGTTTGAAGCATTTTCAAGGCTGGGCCCATGCTTTCTATCTTCTGAAGCTTTTGGTCACTTAGCCTTCTAGAGGCAGAGTTACTGGTAAGCCGAGATCTCAGGCATCGAGGTCCCATTCATGGGTTCTTAGCTTGGAGTTGGTTTTCTTAATAAGGGAGCTTGAACATGGTTTAAGTTTTGGGCCTTCCAAAATCTAAATCAGTCTCACTTTCAGACAGAAAATTTTCTTTTTGCCACTTGGCCTCCTCCAACCACAGACAAAACAGGGGTGGCAAATGATTGTTATATGTTAATACTAGGTCACTTGGTTGGAGCTCTGTAAGTATAGCACTGAGAAGAATTCTGAAGGGCTGCTGTTCTTCAGTAAGCTCAGATTGATTAGTAATGTCTGCTGCTGTTCTTCAGTAAGCTCAGATTGATTAGTAATGTCTGCCTTGGTGGTAGACAGAGGTGGGCCGCCTTGGTGGTCAAGTCTTTATGTGCTGGGCAGTCATAAACGATAGTCTAGTTTGCTTGCTATTGCTGTGAACACCATGGCCAAAGTAACTTGGGAGTGTTATTTGGTTTACAGGACTGGACCACAGCTGGTTCTTAAGGAAAATCAGAGTAGGAAGTCAAGGCAGAGACCTGGAGGTAGGAACTGAGGCCAAGCTTTGGAGGAAGGCCACTTACAGGCTTGCTCCCCATGCTCCCCATGCTCCCCATGGTTTCCTCCGCCTGCTTTCTCATGTACGCCAGGGTAGTCTGCCCGGGGTGGTTCTACACACAGTACTATGGGCCAATCATTAACTGAGAAAATGCCCAACAAACTTGCTTGCAGTTTAATCTGATGAAGACATTTTCTCAGTTGAGGTTCCCTCTTCCCAGATGACTCTAGTTTCTGAGTTGACAAAACACACACACACACACACACACAGACACACACACAGACACACACACAGACACACATACAGACACACATACAGACACACACAGACACACACAAAAACACATACACATACACACACACCACACACACACAGACACACACATACACACACATATACACATACACACACCACACACACATACACACACATACACACACATATACACATACACACACAACACACACATACACACACACAACAACAGCAAAACAAACAACAAACAAATTCAGCACAAAGATATGTAGAAATATTTGTACTCTGGTCACATTTTGTTTTACAGAAAGACCGTTTCACACATTTGTTTGGCCCTAGCACTGCAGTGATAGTTCACTTGTATTTTAATAAATAAAGCTTACCTGAAGATCAAAGAGTAAAATAGTCCCACTGGTCAGCCTTACAGACCAGGCAGTGGTGGCACATACCTTTAACCACAGTAGACACACTAGTTTGCCATAGAAACATGGCAGTAGTGGTGCATGCCCTTAATCCCCACCCTTGAGAGGAATATAAAAAAGAAGGAGGCAGCTCTCACTCACAGTCTCATTCTGATATTCCTGGAGGCAGGATCACCATTTCAGATTGAGGTAGAGGTAAAAGCTACTGGCTGGCTGTTTTGCTTTTCTAATCTTCACATTGAACCCCAATATCTGTCTCTGGGTTTTTCTTCTTTGTGCTACATAGCACAGTCACAGACCTCTAACCTTGTAGGACATTGTCCTTATGTAGGCCTAGTTCTAGGGAAGGTGTGTTGGTCTCAGTTTTGTACACATGTAAAAGACAGACTAAGCCATGATTTTCCACATCAGGGTAGTCTTGCTTTCAGAAGACTCGTTGCATTCTTGTTAGCAAAGACTTGTTCTCCTGGCACATTGACTCTTCATCTTCTCACTGGCAGCCTGAGAGGCCATCTGAAGATTTTCCATGTATAGAGCTAAAAATAAAGAAAGCCTCAGTGTGGGTTATCAAAGAAATGATTCATCCCGCATCAAATTCAGTTTTCAGAACATCATTTGTTTTGTTTTTGTTTTCATTTTTTTTTGTTTTTATTCTGAGTAACCCCACTCTCATGCTCTACTGGGTTGGACTACAATTGAGGTGTGGAACCAATCTTGGTGGGTGATTTGGAGTCGTCAGTGCCCACGTTACCACAGCACCTGGTTGGTATTACAGTGGCTTTTCCTTCTGGTTTCACTTGACACAGCTTCAGGCCCAACATGGACAAGGGAAGGTGGAGGGTCCCAGGAGGGCACTTGATGCTGGCATACCCAACAGGAAGCAAACACCTAATGCTTTCTTCCTTTAATCCTATTCCCTGTGCCTTGGAACCCTGTCCTCTGGTAGCCACTGGTATCACGGATAGGGGGATTCATGGGCTATAAGGACAACCCTTCTCTATTGATCCAGGAATGAGATCTAAGATAGTGTGAGCCTACGGCTTTGTCATTTGTTGTCACCTGACCCCAGAGGTGGGAGGATGGAGTAGAGAGAAGTACACAGACTAGCTTCCTGTTCTGAGGAACAGGAAGGGACCCAGTTCTTGAGCATACCAAGGTGAGTCATAGAGAGAAGAGATAGGACAGCATCCCCGAGGCTGTTCTTGAGCTCTGTGTACGTCCTCTGACAGTGCAGGTATGGGCCTGGACTTTTTAAATGGCCCACGAGGGACAGGTCTGTACAGAAGTGGAAACGGAGCTGACATTGGCACCGTAGCCCACAGAGGCAGGTTAGAACTTGATGCTTGAATGTAGCTGGGTTAACATCCTTCTAAATAAAAAATAACCCCTGCAGAGGAATTAAACACAATTCAGAGTCTCGTGGCATGAAAGTAAAAATATGTAAGTTGTAATAAAAATGACTTGACACGTGAATAAGCAGAAAAATCAGAATTTTCCTGGGGAAAAGGCAAGCAATAGACCCCAATGCTAATATGACACAGGTGCTGGACTTTGCAAGAAGACTTTCAGACCATTATTTAAAGACATTATAATGAGTGAGAGCGAACACTTGCGAGTAAAAAATCTTTCTTAGCAAAGAAATTCATATTCAAGGAAAAACTACATGGAAATTTGGTAACTGAAAAAAAATCTAAATAAAAAACACAGAGACAAACTGAGGGATAAATCGCCTAGATGCATCTAAATTAAAAGTACAGAGGCAAACTGAGAGATAAATCACATACAAGAAAGAGAAAAAAACCTATTTAAGTGAAGACAAACTGAAATGATCCAATTCAAAGAAATACAATATTTTATGAGAAAATTCTGTCAACATAACTGAGGATACACTGTAAGGTATGTGTTGAGAGTCTGAGCAGAGAAGAGGAGAAAGGAAGCAAAGAAAATATTTTTTCTATTCTTGTATAACAGATCACCACAAACTCTGTCTTAGAACAAGACCCATTTGTGCATCTTGTTCACTGCTGTGGAGGTTTGAAAGAAAATGGTCACTGAAGGCTGTGGCACTATTAGGAGGTGTGGGCTTGTTGGAGAAAGTGTGTCACTGTGGAAGTGTGCTTTGAGGTCTCTTCTGCTTTTGCTTCCCTTAGTATGGTACAGAGGCCACTTCCTGTTGCCTGCAAGATGTAGGACTCTCAGCTACCTAGCCAGCACCATGTCTGCCTGCACACTGTCATGCTCCTGCCATGATGATAATGGACTGAACCTCTGAGCTGTAAGTGAGCCATCACAATTGAATGTTTTCCTTTGTAAGAGTTGCCATGGTCATGGTGTCTCTTCAACGTCATAGAAACCCTAACTAAGACAACTGCGGATTAGCAGTCTGGGTCTGCCTCCACGGGATCTCTTTGCCCTGTCTTGGAAGTCGGAATTCAGAGTCATCATTGTGAGGCTGCATTTGCAGTTCACGCCCTCTTTAAACTCATGAAATGGTACAATAGTTTCTGGAGTTCGCCAGCGTAGAACACAGTGTAAGACTGGGCACCACAAAGAAGGGTCTAATGGCTTGAAGAGACTCAAGGCTTTACACTGGGCAGATGGTTTTGTAGGTCCAGAGCACAACAGGAATGAAATCACACTGATTTTTGGCCAAGAGTTTTGACCAGGGCTGGTGAAAGTCAAACTGTCTTGTAAGAAAGAGTGTGGATGAATTTTCAGATCCAGGGTGGTTTAGGGAGAGGTGCGGTATGGAGGTCAACAGTATTTGCAGTGGTTTTATCCAGTCCCCATGTCTACTGTCCAATGCACGGGACTGACGGCAGACAGATATGTCTGTGACCAGATTTGACTGTTATGCCTCCAAAGCCAATTTCAGATGCCCTGACCTGCTACTAAGGCTGTTTTCACTCTTCCCAAACTCACAAGAGAAAGGTGGACTTTAATGTCTCGCAGGCCGTGAGATGAGTTGTTCTCAAAGTGTCCTCAGTTTCCCTCTTCCCTCACCATCTTGGAAGTCAGTAAGGAGATGCAGATGGAATCTTGCGCCAGTAGAATCCTGTTCACACTTCTAGTACTGCCAGGAAAAAACCCCATTCCTTTCTGAGAGTTTTCTCGATTATGCCAGGCACATTAAAGACACTCTCTTTCTGAAAGTCATTTCTTAAAATTCCTTCACAGAAGCATCAATGTTTGAACGACTGTATTGTGGAAATGGAATCTAAACAGGATTCCCCAATTTTGGCAAAACCCACACCTTTACACATTTGAGAAGTGAGTTTTCAAGCTGAGTAAGCTCATACCCACACCTAATTAAACTTCTGAAAACCAAAATCTTAAAGGTAGTCAGAGAAAAACAACTTCTTACCTGTAGTGGAAAATGTGGTAACAGTGAACTTCTTCCCAGGAACTATGAAAGTCAAACACAACATGTTTCATAAAATAATAAGCCGTTTTTCTGGGACTCATTCACTCGCCTCAGCCCCTTGCACATTCTGAGGCTGCTGTTGTAGCCACGGACCAAGAGGGCCTGGCTACTGCTCAAGCTGTGGGCAGACTCCTGAGTCATTTGTGTGAGATTGATTTTGTAGGCATGCAGAAGGCAGGTGACACAGATCACGGAGGCTTCCACCCAGACTTCAAAGGAAGGTCTAGGAGGCCAGGCAGTGTGTGGCAGGTTTAGAATCCCTGCAGGGAGTCCCAGAGAGGGTAAATAAGAAGCAATAAATCTGAAGCCAAAGATGTCAGGGCGATCTCAAGAAGTTAGAGTGTGGGCTGAGAAAAATCACAGGCAGCCTTCAGAGCCAGCTCAACAGAGAGTCCCTAGGGACTGCAAATGGCTATTACAGAAGAGCAATGCTACTCAAGCCTGTTGGAACTCAGATATGATACCACATGCCTAGATGCCTAGCATGGAGCTGCAAGATTTAATGTCTGCCCTGCTGGGCTCTGAGTTTGCTCCAGTCATCACTTGTTTCTGTGTTACTATTCCTGTCTTCTGGAATTTTGCCATTATATCTTGGGAGTGTGCAACTTGCTTTTATATTTATTCATTTTTAAGACTTGTGTTTTTCCCATTTTCCCCTTTTATTGAAAATAGATTCCTTTCTCATATAATATATCCTGATTACAGTTTCCCTTCCCTCCCACTCCTCCCAGTTCCTTCCCATCTCCCCCCTTCACATCTGTCCTTTCTGTCTCTCATTGGAAAAGAATAGGCTTCTAAGAGATAACAAGATGAAAAAATAAAATATAATAAGATAAAACAAAAAGCATCACCTGAAGGCTGGACAGGAGCCCCAAGAGCAGGCACACAAATCAGAGACCCCACTTTTTCACACACTCAGGAGACCCAGAAAGATACTAAACTGAAAACTATAGTATATTCTCTGAAGACCTGGTGAAAATCCATGTTGGCTCCACGTTTTGCTTGCGGCTTCAGTCTCTGTGAGTTCACATGAGCTTTGCTTACCCGATTCAGAGAGCCGTATTTTCCTGCTATCTTTGATCCCCGCTGACTCTTACACTCTTTCAGAGTCCTCTTCTGCAGAGTTCCCTGAGCTCTGGGGTGGGAGTGGGGAGTGATTTGATGGAGACATCCGATTTAGACCCGTGTGTTCCAAGGACTCTTTCTCAGTGTAATGTCTGGCTGTGGGTCTCTGCATTCAGTCTGCTCTGCTGCAGGAAGAAGCTTCTCTGATGATGGCTGAGCAAGGCACTGACCTAAGAATAGGAGAGAATGTCATTAGGGGTCATTTTATTGATTCCTACTCTCCACTCTGGTTTTTTTTTTTTTTTTTTTTTGACTAATAGTTTTTGTTTACCCTAGGTCTCTGGGCTACCTAGTCTCTGGTGTTGGGTATGGGATTTGTCCTGTGGACTGTGCCTTAAGTCAAATCAGACATTGGTTGGTTACCCACAAGTTCTCTGCCACCATTGCCCTAGTATATTTTACAGACAGGACAGATTGTAGATCAAAGGTTTTAGGGCTGGGTTGGTATTTGTTTTTCTCTTTTGGTGGCCTACAGAGTACCTTCCTGCACCAAAGACACTATAATATATGGGTGAAGTCTCCATGTAGGCACTAGCTCAATTTCTCCATGTTTGGTGTAGGAGGGTCTTCTATTTGTGTATTGCCCTCATTGGTTAAATAAAGAAACTGCCTTGGCCTTCTGATAGGGCAGGACTTAGATAGACAGGATAAAGAGAACAGGATACTGGGAAGGGGACAGAGCCAGAGAGAGCCGCCCACCACGAAGCCTGCCAGGTCAGAGATGCTGAATCTTTCCCGGTAAGCCACGACTAGTGGCGACACACAGATTATTAGAAATGGGTTAAGCAAATATGTGAGAGTTAGCCAATAAGTGGCTAGAGCTAATGGTCCAGGCAGTATTTCAATGAATACAGTTTCCGTGTAATTATTTCGGGTATAAGCTAGCCAGACACCGGGCGGCGGGAGCTGGGTGGCCGCTGGGACGAAAAGCAGGCCCTCGCGCCTCTTACTACACTTGTTCAATGAGTTCTGTGGGTGCTGTCCTTGGCAATGGGGCCCCACTGTTTACAGAGAGCAAACTATTGTCTCAGCAAAAACCTCAGTCGTTTGGGTTGTTTTTCTTCCTCTTTTATAGGGACTTATTGCTGTGTGTTTCCCTGAGTCTCAGAGGTAACTTGGATTTGGATTTTTGAGTAATTCTGGAACATTTGAGAATTTAGAAATTCTTGAAGCTGGACTGAATGCATTTTGTATTGTGAGAGGGACGAGAGAGTATTTGAGAGTTGGGATGTTATTGTTTGGTTATGAAATGTCTCACATATTCATGAGTTAGTCCCCAAATGGAGGTATTATTAAGCGATGATTGTATCATAAAGGAGCTACCTTATCAACAAGTTAGCCCCTGGATGAAGTCACAGATGGGTGGATTGTTGGGAAGCAGGTTCTGGTTAGAAGAAGGTCCGTAGAGCACCTTCCTGCCGCCTCTCTGTCTCTGGTCCATCATGAGGCAAAGCCACTTTGATCCTTACCGTCATGTTTTCCTCCCTTTACAAGGGCTCAGAAGTGACGTGGCCAAGTGGCACTGGGGGGCAATCTCTTGTACTATAGTTATTTTTCTTGTTCCTGTAACCAAATACTCAATAAAAAGCAACTTAAAGGAGAAAGGGGTTGTTCTAACTTAAGTGTGCGAGGAATCGTTCCTCGCGTGGAAGGCGTGGCTGCAGACAGCTCTGAGGTGGAGGGAGAGCACTGCCTGCTCACATCTTGTCACGTCAGAAAACAGACAGAGGACAGAAGCATTATTTGGTTATAACCTTCAAGGCTCTCCTCCGGCAACCCATGTCTTCCAGTCAGGTCCCAACTCCCAAAATTTCTACCATTTCCCAGAGCAGGTGGGGACCAAGTGTTCAAACACAGAATCTGTGGAAGATGCTTAATATCCAAACCACACAGCCTTTGAGTTAGTGTGCCAAAATAAATCTTGCTTAAACTGTTTATTGCAAGTATTTATCAGTGTTAAAAATTCAACTGCACGTACCTATATATCTTACACACAACCACACACGTGCACGCACACACATCTGTAGGCTAAAGGTCATAAACCACTGTTTAAAACAATTTGAAAAGACAAACAAATGAGGAAACACTGTTTCTCTGACTGAAAAATTTCAGATGGCAAACATAGCAGTTCAGTCCGCCTAACCTTTGTAGTCAGTACAGTTCCAGCTGACATTCTCATTAGACTTTTGCTTATATAGCTGACTCAATGTCAAAGCTAGTTTGAGAAGACTAAACTAAAAGAAAAAAATTACTACTCAGTTTTAAAAACTATAATAATTAAAGGATTCTGATATCGGTAGAGTCAGATGCATACAGATGCATAGATCAATGGGAGAACAGATTGCCCAGAACTGATCCTTGACAGCAGTTTATAGGTAGTTTGGTAAATAAGGGGCATAGTTTTTAAAAGTGTTTTCAAAACAATGGGATATTCATTTGAACAATAAAAAAGAATGCTGACATAAACCTTGAACTTTATTAAATAAAATGCAGTATTAAATGTAAACCATGAAATGTTTACAAGAAAACAGAAAGAAAAAGCTTCAAAATTAGGTTAGCCATAGAGGTCTTAAAACATATCCAAAACATAACCCATGGAAAAAAAGATAAGTAACTCAAATGCCACTCAAATGAAAAACTTTTGTTCTGTTACAAATACTACTATTTTGGAGAGGAAAATTCAAGTAAATTATAGACCAGAAAAAATTACTTGCAAATAACATAAATCAAAGGATTTGTCTTCAATATATAAATAACAATCAAAATTCATGGGAAGGGAAGAAACAGCTTAATGAAAAATGGACTGAATACTCGGGTAGTCAAGTTGACACCAGGTAGGATCGGATTCCTGGCCTGCTCGAATGGCTGATGTAAAGGTGAGAGTGTGCTGAGCAGCAGAGAGTGTGCCGGTTACCTGCAAAGCCCAAGGTGCAATCACCAAGACCTGACCTCAAAAAGAGAAAGTCTGAAATAGCAAATATCACAGTTATCAGTTCTGATGAGGGTGCAGGCCTACTGGACTACGCATACTTTTCTGATGGGTGGCTAAAATAGCCCAGTATTATAAAAATCAGCCTGGAAATTTCTTATAAAGTTAAATAGTGACAGTCCCGCTCCCCTGGCTCACTGTAGGAGATGGGATTATGTGCTCACAGAGAGCTCTGCCTACAAATACTTACAACAGCTGTGTCCAGGGTTGGAGAAAACCAAGATGAATTAAACCATTTTCTTCCCAGGCAGCTAGGTGAACACCCTGGCCACATCCATGGCACTCGGCAATAAGAAGAAGTAACATTGCTAAAATGAAAGCTATTTTCCCAACACAAAGAAGTCAGACCCTAGATTAGGTCCATGCCATCCCATCTCTACCTTACCAGGAGACAGAGGGCAGAGGTTAGCAGCAGGGCTCCGTGAGTAGGAATGCAGGGACATGGTGGGAGCTATGTGTATCAGGGTGCTGTGTCCTGACTGGCTGCAGCTTAGCAGACAGCAGTTAGGACTCACACATTTGTGTACCTAGAAAAGTCATTATCTACCAACACCGACCTATGTCTGCAGTTGTTCCTAATGGGCTGTCAAAATAGGAGGCAATGAGGGCCTTGAAGGAGGGGTTGGTAGAGCCAGAAAGCACTAAAAAGGTTTGTGTGGAGGGTTGTGGGATAGTATAGTCCTCAGGTAAAGCATCTGTGGTGGGTAAAATGCTGTATGTGTTTACCATCCCTACCCTGGGCTGGTTCCCAAGGCTCTCACGGCACAAGGGTGCTGGCCTCAATCTCCCTGATGGGAGGCGGACTCCTGAGACCTATAGGAGGACAGAAGGCCATTGGGTGCAGCCTAAAAGCAGACACTTATCCTTGATTTGTTGGCCTGTTCATTCCAGCATGGTTCTGGGCCCTGGAAAGCCCCAAGCTGGGGAGTGAGGGCTCCCAGAAGGGAGAAGGCAGCTCTCCATGGCTGTTAGATGGAGGAAATACTAACTTAATTTGATAAAAATAACCTCTGAAGGGGAGTGAGTATGGAAAATACTTTTAAAAATTTAGTCAAATACAGGCCATGGCCAATAAGAGCAGCTTCCCTTGTTAACTGCTGGGTTCAGGTTAGCAGGGCCTCTTGGGAAGACAACAGTCCTTTCCAGCAGAGCCCACGTTAAGCTGCCATTTGGCAGAAGAAGCACCTGAGCATGCTAGCATGCGCCTCCTTTACTGTCCCTTGTTAAGAGACCAGCTGGAACCCTCCTGCTGCATTGTCTTCCTGCTCTCTTCCCTGTAGCACTGCCCCAGACTGTGGCCCGTGATACTTGAGCTCAGCTCAGGTATCCCTTCCTTTTAATGGTCATCAAGTCCAAGACACAGGAGGAGGCCACACAGCCTAGGTCTTCACAGGAACAAGAACAGGGACACCACCAACACTCTTGACGGAAGCAACACATCAGGGCATAGGAGAGAAACAGACCGGCTTCTGGCCACCCTCTCTGCACACCCTCAGTTCAAACTGGAAAGCAGTATGAAGTGGCCATTGCTTCTCTGGGAGCGACTTGCAGGAAGGTGCGTAGATTTGTTAGGGCCGCTGAGCGCGCACGTTCCTCCAGTTAGGCTGACACTGAAGGAATCCTGTACTCTGCAACATGACATCTTGTGCCTCTGTAGTGCCTAACAATACTGACTGCTCTTATCTCGAACGATCTCCCTGGATAGCAGGGGGGGGGGCTTCCATTCAGGCGGGACTCTGCAAAGTGGCTTTCAGTTAAGAACTGTATAGTTCTGTAGCCTGAGCTTCATTACGTACTGCCTTGCCTCGGAAACACAGGCCCGGTTCTCTCTCCTGTTGTTGGGCAGGGGCAGCACACTGTGCTCCTCAGAAAGACTGTGGTCTGGCATAGGTTCTTTGGTTTGAATTCATTCTGCTTAAAACCAAGTATTGTGTTTACAAAACAGAAGATTTTCTCCTCCGTTTCCTGTTCTTACAGTTCACGGCTTCTTGAAGAGGCCCCTGAAGCGGCAAAGCAGGCTGGCACGCAGCCAGGGCTTAATAGCAGGTGGTTGTTCTGATGCCCCACTGGCTGGGGACCAGGGACACTGCCAGGTGGACATCCAGGATGCCAGCAACCCCCGGGTGGGGACTTTGCTGATCTTCCCTTTCCTACCATTCTTCTTCCTCACCAGCACCCAAGGCCCCAAGGCTCTTCAGACCAAGAAGAACCCTGGGTCAAGGTAGAACCTGTAACAGTGGCCATTCCTAGCTGAGCCATGCCTGTTCTTCACATGGCTTCTCATTTACAGCAGCAGCAGCAATGCAAGACAGTAAGGATTTTACCTTACCATACTTCCATAGGGAGGAATGTAATCTAGGATGCTTAAGGTAACTCAAGGAGTAAAATGAGAACTGAGTTAAAACTATGATCCCAGGCCTCTACCACAAACTTCACCATGACTTCATTCTTCTCTCCTGGAAAATCAGTCCCAGACTATCAGACAACACCTGTTTCCTGACTACCTAAAGTATAGCGTCCGGATCAGTAGTACTGGAGTTCCCCGCGACCTCATTACAAGGTTACAGCATATACCTAGAGCCATTCCGCCTCGTCTAAAGTCTACCGGAGTGAGAAGAATGGAGAGAAGGAGGGCTGCAGGAAGGATCATGTGACAAGGAGGAAGGACAGATGTGGGAGGTTGGACACTGTGCTCCACAGGTTGGTTGCTATGGGAGCCAGGAAAGACATTGAGAGAGGTCACAGGCTGGTAGCTAAAGCTTGGGATGAGGAAAGTCACAGGTATATGTGGGCATCTTGCTTTAATCTGTGCCCGTATCTGTATACAAATCTGCATCATCTCCACTTGTATCCACAGTTACATCTGTACTTGCATCTCTATCCACACCGTTCCCCCCCCCCCTGCATCTGCTTCTCCATCTCCATCTAATCTTGACTTCCCAGGGATTCTTCTCCAATGTGCTGCTGGCTCTGACTCAGGGAAGACACTTGGCACCAGAGCAGTTGAGCCCCGTGAGTGCTCTGGAGGTCGGTCATTTGCCTTCTCTCCTGTCTTGTAAGTTTTTTCTTAACTGTGACAACACCAACAAAAAGTGCCTGATGGAAGAAACTTAAAGAGAAGATTTATTTGGGCTTACAGTTTTAAAAGTATCAGTCTATTGTGGTAGGGATGGCATTGTGAAGTGGATGTTGTTTCAATCAGGAGCCTGCAGCATGGTTCGTTCCTCTCTTGGTGGATCAGAAAGCTGAGAATTTGTCTAGAAATAGGTCTGGAGTTAGAATAGCCTACAGCTGAGTAACCTCATCCCAAAGACATGATGTGGAGCCTAGAACTTGTAGATCATAGATGTCTCTCTTCCCAAGGTTTCTCCACCTCCGAACCAGTGCCTCAGCCTGGGAAATAGGTATGCAAGCACAGGAGCCCGTGGGGAATACTTTGTATCCTGATAACAGCACCTCTCATCAGGGAGCATCAGATCTTAGGACCTTGTGCTTTGCCAAGGATCACATCTATGGCCTTCATCCACCAGTATAAACCTGAAGAATTTGTGCTGCTTCTCTACCGTGTCTGCCACTGGTGCCCATGGCTGCACGGTGCTGGGATCCTGAAGGGCAGGCCCAAAGAAGTGGTCTTGGGAAGGGACTTCTCGTCTATAGAAGCTTTCTGAAATTATAGATATGATGGTTAATCGTCAGTGTCAACCTGACAGAATCTAAAATTACCTAGGAGGCATGTCTGTAAGGCAATTTCAAGATTGGATTAATTGAGGCGAAAGGACTCATCCTGAATGTGAGGGCCTGGTACCATACTGAACAAAAAGGAGTGACTGAATTAAACACCAGCGTCCATCTGGCTTTCTTTCCTGACTGTGGACGCATGGTGATCAGTTGCTGCCTCAGGCCCTTGCCATCCCACCATGATGGACTGTGTCCCTTTAGACCGTGAACCAAAGTAAACCTTCCTTCCTTTGCTTGCTTTTGTAGGTATTTTGTTGTAGCAAAGAGAAAAGTGATTGTGTTGCATCAGAAAGGACCCTCTGGCTTGGGTTATTCTTTATGACTCATTGTGCCAATCAGCCTGGAGGGGAGGGGAGGGAAACAAGACAAACTAACTATGGCTTTGCGTTTGACGTGGAAGACATATTTTCAAAGTTACGTTTCATACAATGAAATCATTTAAAAAGTGTCATTTGCTGGTAATATTTAAACTGACTATCAGGCACATGGGATGTACTAGCAGCAACCGCCATGGCACACCTTTGGGATGAAGCTACCCAGTCATTGACTATCTTACATTGTTACTTCTTCCAAATCAGTTCTCTGTGCCTAAGGTTGTTGCTCTGTAGGCCAGGTATCTGCTTGTTGCTCAGAGAGCTTTGCACTTCTGCAGAGCTGGATACGGGTCACTGACCATTGGAAAGTGTTGCTGTTTCCCAAATACCAGGGAGAGTAGAAATTTGCCCCTGAGTTAGCTTGACCTACCATGCCTTTATAATTCATGCAAAAAGGCCAGTTTTCCCTTCTAATATGACTACAGTCTTTTAAAGTGGGGACTGATCGTATCTCAACCCCACCCTCTCCAGGGCCAGCACAATAGTGCTATTCTCTCCTGCTTGTGGCTCAGAAATGTGGTTCCTGTAGAGGTTGGCTTGAAATTCTAGCCCCGGGTGATAAGAAACTGTCATTACAACTGCCCTTTGCTGGGGTGGAGGGTGTGTGTGGGGGGGATGTTCACATAAAACAGTTGAAGAGGCAAAGCCAAGTCTGCACAGTCTCTCATTAGTAGTGACCTGGGAGTTGCCGAGGGCCCTTAGGAGCAACAGTTCACATTGGCAGGGCAGTAAGAAGTCTGTTGTTGAAGAAAATAGTGCATGAAGTCTGCGGTGGCTGATCTGTGAATGTCTTCCGCCAAAATTCAATTTAGATTACAGCTTTTCACATCTGTGCGCTCACTGTTTGATCAACCAGGCTGTTGGAACACTCTGCCGCTACCTCCCCGTCTCACGGCTTCAGAGCCTCCTAGGGTGTCAGCCCCTTCTGGAAACTTCAACATGTGTGCACTCTGGCAGACCCCTTGCCACTTCCCCTTGGAAGTTGCCTTTTGTTAGTAATTGGTAGTGTCATAAGAATGCGGCCCCAGATTAGCCACATGCTCCACAGAGGGCCACTGCGGTGCAGGGAGCATTCAGGTGACTTGTGTACGCTTGCTTTCAGCATCCAGGTGGATTTGTGCTGTTGTGGCTCTGTGACTCCTTGTCAACAAAACATCTCAGTCGTGTGTGGTTGAAGTCAGTCTATTTTGTCATTTTGAATGAAGCTTAAGGAAAACAATCTGTTAGGCAGTTTGAATGTTATTTCTAATGAACCAGTGAGAAACAGGCATAAGGTAGAACCTTAGTTCTCACAGAGAGAGACACTAAAAATTCCTGATATTTTTTATATATTCCCAGTATTCATTTCTTGAGTTATTGTCTGGGCTTGCCACTTGCTATGAGTGACCTTGGGCAAGTTTTAAACTCATGGTTTGGAGCTGGTAGGAGGACAGGGTGGAGAATGCTCAGGAGATTCTGTTGGTAATTGTCGGTTCTCCCAGAGCTGACAGGCAAAAGAGAAAAAGGCCCTGCTTCCAACACAGACTGGGAAAAGTCAGAAGAGCGAGAAGAATGTTCAGTTCATCACTGGTCATGGGACTTTAGCTTGATCAACACTAACCAGAAGTCAAATTCGAACCTTTTGGGTAATCATGATCCCAGAGTTCCATATGTCTTCAGACAGTGAGAAGGGCATTATGGAATTGAGTTGGAGGTGAAGAGGTGGTGCAGGGCAGCTCTCATGTGACTACAGAAATCATCCCATAATTAGAACCCATATTGCTGACCACTTGAGGAGAGTGGCCTCCAGATCCTCACAATTATAGGAAATATTGTTATGAACTCAGTCTGGACTAAAAGAATATGCCTTAGACCTGGTAAAGAAATGTCCCAGGTTTATGTAAGCAGGCTGCAGGGTATGGTCTCAGATGTGTCCCACAGCTGTCCCCTGCCAACTCAGATGAAAAAAGATGTCAACCCACTCTGGAAATGTTCATACAGACAGCCCAGAGGTATATGTTACAAGGGTAGGCATCTCTTAAATCAATCACATTGACACTCACTACCAAAACATGTCTTGAGATTGACAGATAGACTTTCTGACGGGGGCGGGGAGGGGGTGAATATCAGCCCCAGCGCTGATTGCAAATCCTGACTAGTCCTATCGAGAGCATCCTAAACTTTATCTTCCTGCCCTAGTTTCAGGGTCCAGGGGTGAGAGGGCTGTCCCAGCTACCCTGTAGTCACCATCTGTGGATGTCCAGACCTTGAGGCTGCTTTTCTCTTGCTTGTGGGTGACTGTTGAGGAGGGAGCTTTGTGGTCTTGCATTTTCCTTCTTCGTGCTGAACCTTTAATTTGGACAGTTGTCGCCTAATGAAGAATAGTTTATGGCTAACGACTGCCTTGCTGAAAATGCCAGTGATGTTTTTGGAAAAAAAGAAAAAGACTTTTAAAGAAATTAAGGATTGAAATTGCCATTAAAGAATTAAAATTCATTAAAAGCCATATCTAAGTTTATTAAAAAACAGCACTTGTGATTGAGGCGTGAAGCAGAGAAATGTAAATCCCTTGGCGTTATGGATTCTCTTTGCTCGGTTTAAGAAGATTACTCACCTTCTGCTTCTCTCCAGGGTCAGGATGAGCTCTTGGTGTGCTCATGGGCCACAGTTTACAGACGACTTTCATTCTTTCTCTGGAGTCCAGTAAATCCCTCAGCACACCCTTAGGAGAAAGAGGGTGGAAGGTTTTGACTGTTGGTCTTTTTTTTACGTGTGTGTGACAGAGAGAGAGAGAGAGAGAGAGAAGAGAGAGCATTGTCCATTTGTATGGAAAGTGAAAGGGCACATGGCCAAATTGCTAGATTATCATCTGGACACAGAGTTCCTGATTAAGTGGAGGGATAAGGGACAGGAGCTGCTGTCGGTTTCCATGTCACATTTTTCTGTGTTGACTTTTTTTTTTTTGACTTTTTTTTCTTGATAGTTATTCACTTTCTATCCCTATGACAAAAACCTTAGAAACACTGAAAGGAGGAAAAATTTAAGGATTTATTTTGGTCTAGTGAAATTGGTCCCTGCCACCAAACCTGAGGATCTGAACTCAATCTCTGGGACCCATATGGTGGAAAGAAAGATCCAGCTTCTGTGTGCTGTTTTCTGGTCACCACATATGGAATGTGTCACATACACACTACACACACACATGCATGCACACTAAACAGATAAATAAAATATATGTTTTTAAAGATTTATTTTGTTATCCGAAGGCTCAGTCCTTGGTCAGCTGGCTTTATTGGTATTGGGGAACTGATTACTTCGTGACACCCAGAAAGAAGAAAGAAAAAGTCAAGAAGAAGCAGGGCCAAGACACATCCTACAAAGGCATGCCCCCAGTGACCTATTTCCCCTACTTAGGTCCTCCCTCCTTTCATCCCCTCCCAATACTGCCATTAGTTGGGTTATGAGCCTATCAGGCAGAACCTTCCTAACCCAGTCACTATCTCTGACCAATAGCGCTTTGAGAATCAAACCTTACACTTGAAACTTTGGGAGGCACTTTATAGCTAAGCCATAATAAAAATTGTTTCCTTAATTACTCAAAGCAAACCCTAATGCATGTATACACAAAAAAAACCATTTTCTTCTCTTTGCCAAAGAACAAAACACAGCAAACAAAACGCAAAGGGACAACAGTGTTCTTACATCCTACCCCTCTGTGATCAGACAGAGGCAGGTATTGATGCCGGGTAAGTGGGACCCCCGGGAAGGATGCCTTGGACAAGGGGGAATTGCAGATCTCTCTGCTGCATAAGCTTTGCAATGTGCATGGCATCTTCTTAAGAGCAACAAACAAATAATGCCATCACCATCAATGAAACAGCCTGTAAGGAAAACATTAAAAAGTTAACCACAAATAAGATGTGTATTCAAGTAATGTTTAAGAAGATGCAGCTGAGGCTGAGGGAGAGAACTCCAACCTTAGGTGAGCATCTCTCCCCCATGCCGTTCCTTCAGCTCCTTCCTGGGGTGATGTGGGATGCCCTTCTGTATATGTGTTTCTTTTATTGGTTGATGAATAAAGCTGTTTCAGCCAATGGCTTTGTAGGAGGTCCTTCTGTCTATGTGTTGCTTTCATTAATGAATAAAGAAACTGCCTTGGCCTGTTGAAAGGGCAGAACTTAGGTAGGTGGGGAAGATGGAACTGAATTCTGGGAGGAAGAAAGCAGAGTCAGAGAGATGCCAGGGAGCTGACAGAAGCGGATGCTGGGAATTTTACCCGGTAAGCCAAGGCCACACGGCGATACACAGATTAATATAAGAGTTAGCCAATAAGAAACTAGAGCTAATGGGCCAAGCAGTGATTTAATTAATACAGTTTCTGTGTGGTTATTTTGGGGCTAAGCTAGCTGGGCAGCCGGGACGAACAAGCAGGCCCTCCTCCTGCATGGCTGAGCAGAGTAAAGCAGGGCAGGAAATCTGAGCAGAGTCAGGGAGATGCCAGCCAGTCACTGAGGAAACAAGACATGTAGAAAATGAGGTAATGTCATGGCCACATGACAATATATAGACTATTTGAAATGGGTTCATTGAGACCTAAGTCATTAGCCAAACAGTGTTGTAATTAATATAGTTTCTGTGTGATTATTTGGGTCTGGGCAGCCGGGTAACAACAAAGCAGTCTCTGCTTACACTGGGGGTTTGGTGTGAAGCCTGGACATAGTTCTTCCCCAATGAACAAGACTGTTCCAACAGGTTATGGATGATGCCTTCAAGAAACTGTGAGCTTGGAGGCCAGTGTGAGCCCAGATGAGCACAACCACCAGAAAGTTACAACAAATCAATGAAGACAGACAGAAGTCGCTGCAACAGCCAGGGTCCTGACTTAAACTATGCTGTCTTGAAGGCAAGGGAAAGCTTTTGAATATCTCTACCAAGGAGGGAAAGTAGCAACATAATGAAGTTAAAGTAAAGTCCTAAAAATTATGAAAAGGAATCACTATTAGTAAAGCAAACAATTAGGAAAATGGTGGTAATAAATGCAAGAAATACAAGAAAAATACCTGCAAAAGTTGAAGAGAGGCTGCATGCACCACAACACAGATGGATGAGACAAAAGCACATGCATCAATATATATTTCCAAGAAATATATTTATCTGAAAGTAAAAATGGCAGAAAACAAATTAAGCTTTCAGGTCAAGAACTTAAAAAAAAAGAAAACTAATGGAGTAAATCCAACAAACAAGAAGGAAATTAGTAATAAAGATACAAGAGAGATCAATTAAATAGAGAACAGAGAAAAAAGAAAGAAAAGCAAACAAACAAACAAAAAACAAAGCCTACAAAACAATAGAAATGATCCACAAAACTCATGTCTTGCTATTTTGTAAGGCGTCTGGCAAGACTGAGAAGGAACAAAACAGAAGCAAACAATATAGAACCGGAACATTAAAGGGAGAAGGCAGAATAACTAGTTACAGCTATAATAGTGTTTTAGCTTCAATTAGTTACAATAGAAATAAGAAATTAATCAAAGAATATTATGAACAACTACACTAATGAGTTAGCAAATGTGGACAAAATGGATGCACTTTAATGGAACAACAACAACAAAAGAAGCCTAAGAAACAAAAAGCCAAGCCCACAATGCCAAGACTGACAAACCACGGGGGGAGCTGCAATGGGAATCAAACCTTATTGTTCTCACAGAATCCAACTCAGAGTTAGTTTTGGAAAATAGAAAATAGTAAAATAAATAAAGAATAAAATGTCTGCCTTAGTTACCAAAGCTATAATCTTGGTTCCAAAACCAATAAAGACAAAAATGTGAGAGGAGAATGATAGTTTCATTTTACTTGTGAGTATAGATGCAAAAAAATTGCTAAAGTATGGGCCCTACTTAATCCAGCACCAAGCAAGATCATCAGAGGGCTTGCTTTGGGAGAGCAGGGATGGCCCAACATCAGAGAAGTTTTCAACACAGCGTCAGTGGACTTAGAGAAGGGCCACCATTCTCCTGAAAGACGTTTTCAACACAGCGTCAGTGGACTTAGAGAAGGGTCACCATTCTCCTGAAAGACGTTTTCAAAGACTTAAGCTTCTTTACCTTTCCAAACATTAATGTCAACCATATTTTGGAAAAAACCCTCCTTCTAAGATTGGAAACAGTACTAAACCATCCTCCATGGCAATTTAAAGTAATGTAAACATACTATGCTGTCAGAGAAAAAAAGGTAAAAGCTTGAAGTAAAGTGACATGTAATTTCATGATCTATGATAATTTAAATGAAAACATTAGATTTAACAAACAAATTAGAATTATCAGGAGTTCAATGAATTCGGTAAAATTTTCCAGATTTATGGTAAATGCACAAACTCTGAAACCACTAGAAGATTTAGTGAAAATAAGATGAGCTCACTATAGCAGCAAAGATCCTGAAGCCACTAAGGGACTCATATAACAGAAAATGTGCAATGTAGAATTCCATGAAAGATTATCAGAAAAGTTCCGATGAAAAATATTTCATGGAAAGATCTTATGCTGGAAGATTTGGGGGTGTCCAAGCTTAAGTCCTCGCCAGAATACCTGTTTATTCAACACAGTACTGAACTAAAAGTGAGAGCCATGCTGGGGGTACAAGTTGATCATTCCTGCCGTTCCAGAGACTAAAACTGAGTTCAAAGCCAACCTGGTGTACATAGTGAGACCCTATCTCAAAATGAACAGAGGTTGGAAATCTAGTTCAGTGGTGGGAGCATGGAATCAGTCTCCAGTCTTATGAAAAACAAAAATACCTCAAAAATGTAATAGCCATGATGAGATGCTACATACATCCAAAAAATGTATGCAGACTGAGAATACAGTATTCAAACAAGTGTGTTTGCACAGACATGTTTAACTTAGAGATGGAGGATGGGAAAAAAGAGAAAAAAGAAGTAAATTACTGAGTTAAACGTCTTAAATGTACTAGGTGGATTATGAGCACTGTCTACTGTATCTGAGGTCCAAACTTCTCTCTCTCTACAAAGCCCAAGCTTGTCTTAAGCTTGAGGTCCTTTTCCTGGACGCTGGGATTATAAGTGTGTGCCACCACGCCTGGTCCAACACTTTTCCAAATGACATTTTCATACAAAATGTTCATTAAGTACAAGATAATAACCCCACATGGTGTTTAATCAAACAACCCTTTACAAGAAAGGAGTGCCAGAAATCTTGCAGAATGATATATTGACTATCAAAGACTGGCATTGCCAAGTGATTTTAGAAAGGAAAATTTGATTTCATCTACCTTTACCTTGTTTGTTGATTACAGAATGCATCATATTTTAATTGAATTTATAGACAACAGAAATAGTTGAGGAAAGAAAAATATGCATCAAAACATGCCTGTTGAAAGATAGCTGAGACCAAGACCAGACTAGGAGCTGTCTTGGTTTCTGAAGGAACAAAGACAAGAACCCACGTTATTGAGAAACTCCCTAGGGGCTGTCCTGGTCCAGAGTGGAGCATTGATAACTGGAGAGAGCAGCAGCATTGGCCGCAGACACTCATGATCTGGGCAGCAATGCTCTCCCTTCTGCCCGCCTTTCTGTCCTTGCTCTGTCCTCAGAGATCCAGGTTTACATGGCTGGCAGCTACAATGTCAGACATACCTCCTATTTTTTTTCCTGAATACAGTTTCCAACATTTATAAAGTTCTTGTTTTCCACTTTTAATTTCAGGGCAATTTCTTATGAATCCTAGTATGATTCTGGGATCTACTATGACTCTTATTGGTCATTGAATACAGCAGAGTGGGAAGGGTGCCCTTTGTCTTCCTGAATTTTGGGAAATAATTCTACCTGCTAAGCCTCCCTTCAGCCTCCATCACACCTTGGTTTCACTTAGGGAGTGTGTAGAGGCTCTGTCTCTCCCATCATGCCCTCTGACTTTCAGTTGGCTGTGTCTCCAGCCTAGAATGGTAAGGATCCCACCCCAGGACAAGGGAAATCAAGTACAGCAGAGACATGGGGACCTTTTCTGACATATGGGGGAGCTGAGGTCACAAAGGTGCAATGACCCCTTGAAGTCAGTCTGTCTGGTGTTGACTCACAGGAGCAGGCACCATGGCTGTAGTGACATGTGGGCACAGAGTAGCCATTGATGTTGATCTCTCTTCTCTCCGGTCTCCATGCCCAGGATATAGGCGCACACAGGCATAGCCAGGAAGGGGTAATGGAAGCTACTCTGTTGGGTGGCCCTTCTAGGGCAGTGGAGATTCTGGAGAAGCCAGTATTTTCTATTCTAAATATGGACTAAGGGAGACAGTTATTTTTAGGCAGTAAATGGTAATGATTAGACTTTTGAGATTTAAGTATTCATTTAGTCATAAAAGCCAAAGTCACATGATACAAAAAAATAGTTGCTTCCTCCCTTTGATGACAGGGTCCTTTCAGGCAGTGACTGTCCTTTTGAATGCAATCAGACCTCCACCCCAGGGTCCCAGGGAGAAAGGAAGGCAGCTGACATCACTGCCCTCCTTGAAGGCAGCTACTGATCTGTGACTAAGGGCACGGCTGCCACTCCCAAGGCTCTCACTGTGACCCTGCTCCTCCCTGGGTCCTCCTTACTTTGCTGCTCCTAAGATGCAGGCACTGTGCACTGCCTCTGCAGAGGGCAGATTCACTGCATCAGGGAATGCTGTGTACCACAATACTGTGAAAACAGTTGGGTGTTTATGAGTTTCAAAAATGTGAAGCTATGCTGGGGTAATAAAGTCATCCCCAGTTCCAGTTGGCTGAAATAATTAGTCCAGAAGGAGTCATGATGTGGGGGATAAAGAAGAAAACAGACAGTTTAATTTGAGGAATCTGCCTTGGGGTGTGTAAAAGCCCCATAATTATATGCCGTCAGCCCTGTTTGGAAGCAGTTCCAGACGTGGGTGTGAGGACATGGAGTGTTGGGGGATCTGAGAGAAGGAAGTTTCTGCAGAGGTGCACAGGGCAATGGGGACTTTCTAAAGAGAGCTGTCTTAGAGACCATCCAAGTCAGACTTCCCATCCCAGCTCCCACAGATAGGGTTCAGTCACACCCAGGCATCACAGCAGTGGTAGACTAACTTGATAATGCATTCCTCGTCAATATGAGGCAAGATTGCTCCACAACGTGCCCAGAGCTGTGAGTAATTCAAAAGGAGCTCCAGGAAGCTCAAGAGGCTTGCTCCAAGTTAGACGACCAAGTAAAAAGTGAGTTTGCAGAGAAGGTATGTTTATGGGGATATTAAGCTCAACAGATAGGTTGGACCCTGAAGGCAAGTAAGCTATGGCAGGACCTATGTGGGCAAGAGATGTTTGGTGGTGTGGGAGAGAGGGAGACCATGATATAGCCCTACTTGTCCATGTTTTGTTGAGTGAAGGCATGTATACACAGTCAGAGGCATCTGAGGGCAGGGCAGGGGCTTTGTGGGTAATATGTCCATGGAAGGAAGTGCTGGTTGGTTTTTATTCTACACTTGATACAAGCTTGAGTCAAGAGAGAGAGAGAGAAAAGTAAATTGAAGAATGGTCTCAATCAGACGTGTCGGCGGCTATGTCTGAGAAAAATCTGTTTTATTTTATTTTAATATAATGATTTTATTAATTCTTTGAGAATTCTGAGAGAGATCTTGACTGATGATTGGTGTGAGGCAGGTCAGCCCACTGTGGGCAGTACCATGCCTGGGCAGGTAGGCCTTGGTTGTCTAAGAAAGCTAGCTAAGCATGCATCAGTGAGAAAGACAACTTTTCCTCTATGGGGCCTACCTATGGTCCTGTTTGAGTTTCTGCCCTGACTTCCCTCAGTGATAAACTGTTACTTGGAAGTGTAAGTGGAAATAAACACTATCCTTACCATGTTTCTTTTGGTCTTGGTATTTAATTATAGCAACAGAAAGCAAATTAGAATATGAGTTAAAAGGTGATGGGGAAAGATTTGTGGGAATCCAAGAGGGAATGAAGGGAGACCAGGGCAGCACGGCAGGATAACGTCACCCGGAGAGACTGGAACAAGGGTCCAGAAAATGTCACAGAGGCTTCTCCCACTAGACAGAGCCATCATCTTGGTTATTTGGTCAAATCCACAGTGAGAAATGTCTGAAAATCCCCACTTAGACCCACAGTGAGCAGTACCTGGGAGTCTCCCCAGACAGAAACAAGAAGGGATATCTAAGAATTCCCAGGCAGACCCACAGTAAGGGAAATCTGCTGGCCATCCCTCTGTGGACAGAGTCACAGGAAGGGGGTGGGGTATCTGGAGATCACCCTCAGTTATAGCCACTCTCCCTGGTCACAACCCCAGCACCTCAGTGAGGGGCACTTAGAAGTTCCTCTAGAGTCACAGCTATGAGGAGGGATGTCTGGGGATGTGTGTCTGACCTCTGGCCTCGTCCATTAAGTGAGCAACCTGGTATAGCTTTCTTCATGTTCCCTGATGATGGATTAGCGATTCAGTATATTTTGTGTATGGCTATTAGACAGTATCCGGCTCTTGGGATGTCTTCAATGGGTGCTCAGCATCAAATCCTTAGTGCTCTGTAGGAATCTTGAGGAAATCTAGGTACCTCAACTGGGGATTTAGTATCTCCATTCGACCCCCTACATGGGTTTTTCTGATATCAGCATTTTCTGTTCAGCTAGTGATGTGCTTAGGTGTAGTTTTCAGTTCAGTGCCTGGAATTTTCTAGAATTATATGGACTGGGCAGCAGATAGTGAACCACCAGTGAGTCTCCAGGAGGCTACACACTTTCCAGAGGGATGGCAAGAGTATGATCTCAAATCCTGAGAACCAGTGAGATACTGAGAACCAGAAGGTCCTCTGTGTCAGGTATGAGACACACCACAAAAGTGTTATCCTTGACCTCTTGGGTCCTGTGAATTCAGGGCTCCAGACCCTGCCCACCTCTGGGGACACATGGAAGACTCTGGAGAGGTGAGTGGGCATCGCGTTGCAATGCTGCCATTTTCCGTTGCTGGGATCTGGATAACCACAGAAATTACTACCAAATCCAGATCTGTAAAGGACCACACTACAAAACCATGGCAGAGGCAGCTTCAGCAGGTTTAGTTCCATGGACTGATGTAGCTGCAGGAACAAATGGTAGACATTTGACAGTCATAAAAGTGATTTGATAATGATGTATGAAGCAGGCTCTCCCCGCCACATTCTTAATCTCCGTTCCCACTTTGTCTGTGGGTCCTGTTCCCAAATTGGTGCCACCTTGAGTTCTTTTCATTGGTTAATGTCTCTTTTGTTCTAGTTAGCTTTAACTGTCAACTTGACACAGCCTGATGTCATCGAGTTGAAGGACTGTCCAGATCATATTTTACCTATGGGCATATGTATGGAGAGAGGAACTATTTTGATAATTGATGCAGGAGGACTCAACCCATTGTGGTAAGGCCATTCCCCATGCAAGTGGGTTTGAACTTGTAAGACAGCGAGCTGAGCACAAGCCCATGAAGCCAGGTAGCAAGCAGCATCCTTCATGGTTCCTCATGCACTTCTTTTGCTGTGAAACCAGTTCTGTGGTCAGAGGTAATACTTCATGGGATTGCAAGAAGGCCTGACTTCATATGTCTTGAGCTCCTGCCTTGACTCTCCTCAGTAATGGGCAGTAACATGTAAGCTGAAGCAAACTCTTTGCTCCCCTAAGACATTTTTTTGTCATGGTGTTTTATCACAGCATTATCATTGAAACTAGAATGTCCTTTAAGAGACACTAACACAGTCTGGAGCAGTGGCTCAGCCATTAAGAGCACTTTTTATGTTTCCAGAGGATGCAAGTTTCATTCCCAGTACCCACACCAGATGTCTCACAACTGCCTGTAATTCCAGCTTCAGGAGATACAGAGCCCTCTTCCCGTTTCTCTGGGCACCTGCATGCATGCAACATACACGCACACAGACATATATACATATATATTTTTAAAAAGAGAGATTAAGATAATTTTTTTCATAAGGCATCCGTACTAATATGAAGATTTGGTGGTGGTGAACTTACTGGGGGCAAATGTGAAATGACAGTAGTGACATCAACACTGTTCTTGAGGATTTGGTGGTTGCTCTATGGAATCCGATAAGACTCACACCTTCCTAGACCTACCTGCCAGTGATCCTTTGGCTGTGGAAGGGGAGGCACTTAGGGCAAGAGTGAACAAGCCAGCTAGTGAGAAATTTAATCAAAGGCTTCCTTCCCTGATTCGAAGAGAACCTGAAAGATCATTACAACCATCTGTGTAGAATGCTTAGCACGACATGAAGGGCGTGAAGACCCTGCTGCCTATCTTGACCACTGTTAAAGTGACATTGAATGGCAGTGTCACTGCTTCCTCTATATATCCAGAGGACACTCATCATTGGATTTAGGACCTTACCAATTTAGTAATGTGTACTACGACGGTAAGCTTCAGTGGTGATAAGGCTGTGGCTATAGATTCCGTCTGTTGGGACTGGCACAGAGTGGATCTTGATCAGAGGACCAGCCATAGGATGTAATCTGACCTGATAGTAGGAACTCATAATCATATTGCTACTCCCCGCAAGCTCAGCCAAATTGGAGGTCATTTTCAAGGTGAAGCAAAAAAGAAGAGCTCTGGATTTAGAGGAATCTTTAGGCTGTGGTCACTCAGGGCCTCTGTCACTGCTGTGTGGCAATTAGTGAGGCTGGATTCAAATTTGAATAAAAATGTTGACTTCAGCAGGTGTGGGAAGTCTTCTACCATGTAACAGGCTTTGTTTGACATGAAAGGACTCATGCAGACAAACAAGCATCAATCAAACTAATTTTTGAGTGTCATGAATATGGAAATTCATATTGCAGTAAACCAAACCGTACTGAATATCTGAGAAAACACGTAGGGGAGAGTCCCTATGAAAGCGGCGAGTGTGTGAAGATGCGGTGTAAAACCCTATCTTATTGTTCATCGAAAATTCCATGGCAGGCAGTACCTTCAAGTATGAATGCTGGAAATCTTTTGGCAGGAAACCACAATTCGTTTTATAGCACAGAAAACAGAAGGGAGACCCCACAAGACTCCTGAATGTAGGGAAATATGAGAAGACAATCCTTACAATTTACCAGAGAACCCACAAAGGGGGAAAAAGCTTTTGTGAATGTTAGGACTGTGGGGAAACATCAATGCAAAGAAATCCCTAAATAAACATCAAAGAATTTTCACAGACTGGAAGCCCTATCAGCACGAAGTATATGGGGTATTCTTACACATGAAGGTGACACTCGGAAATCATCAGAGAATACACATAGTATAGTGAGTGTGGACAAACTTTCACTAGTCTCTAGGTCATCAGAGAATATACTCAAGGGGAAAAAACACATGAATGTACCATGTGTGAAAATGGTATGTAATGGTATGTATTTATGTATGTAATGATGTGTTTTGTTATACAGAAGTACATTCATTCAGGAGAGAACCCTGTAAATATGGGGATCAGGAAAACCTCCAGCATGGAGAAATCGCTTAAACATCAGAGAACTCACACAGAGGAGAATATGAGAAGCAAATGAGAAGTCAACTCTCTCTCTCTGTGTGTGTATGTGTGTACATGTGAGTGTACCTCATTGAGCACCAGCAGTTTTATATAGAGAATATCAAGAGTATTCACTTCACGCGACGCCAGAGAACTCACACAGCTGGTCCTTATTTGCATGATGGAGAAAGCACATAAGTCCCTGACTGGAATACCATAGAACTCACTTGCCACAGTATAGCTCTTAGATTAGTGCAAACCCCAGCATCTTCATGTGGCAGTCCATTGTTTTTTCTTTCCCTTTTTCTTCTTATATCACTTTTTCCCTTTCTGTCTGCCCCTTCCATTGTCTTTTCCCCCCTTTTCTTTTCAAGACAATACCTTGCTGTAGGACTCAGGTTGGTTTTATTTTTATTTATTTATGTAGTTTTTTTTCAAGACAGGGTCTCACTATATAGCTCTGGCTATCCTGGAACTATGTAAATCAGGTGGGCCTTGAACTCATAGAGATCCACCTGTTTCTGCCTCCCAAGTGCTGGGAGAGGTGTGTGCTACCACAACCACCTTTCAGGTTACCTTTAAACCCCAGCGGCACTGCCCCCTTCCATCACCCAAATGCTAGTATTACAGCTTTGTACCACAATTCCCATCTGTTGCTTTCGTTATTATTTCCCCAATTATTGGACATTTTATCTGTTGGTTGACCTTTTATCTTTTCTGTAGTGACTGTTGGCATCTTTTGCTTACTATCTTCAAAAGTAGTTTGTCTTTATTTCCCAATTGAATATAAAATTTGAAGGGGATGGGGGTCCTCAGTACTAAATCACTTCTTGTTAGACTGTCCATGGCTGAAGACCATTAGTAAGAAATGTGGGAATCAAGCTGGCATTTGGAGGGGCTGGCCTCAGTATGCAGACAGCATTCAGGAGGCATCAGCCATTTGAGTGTGGTAAGATTGCAAATTCCAGAAAGTTTTTAAAAAATGGGAAAACACAAACGCTCTCAAGAGGACACGAGTGAAAGTGTGGTCAGGAGAAGACTGAGCTGAGGAATCTGAGCTCAACCCAAGTAGATGGCGACTAGGACCCAGACGCTGACACAGCGGAGTGATTCCTGGGTGCTGATATCCCCTCCCCTCCTAGATCTCAGTAGAAACAGTGGAGAGAGAGAGAGAGAGAGAGAGAGAGAGAGAGAGAGAGAGAGAATAAAAGGGGGATTCTGACCCATGATAAGTTCCTTGCTTTCCAAATTTGGAAGAATCCCGCAAACTTCAGGAGAGATCAAGTATGGAACACCTTTGGCTTGTTTCTTTTCTTGTGCTGATACCTTGTGCAGCAGAGAGAATAGAGGGAAGTAGGTGGTTCTTGCTAGGATCTGAGCTATGGCAACGTTAGGGATGAGGCCTGGCTCTGGGGTCCTCTGAATTACTGTACTCTGATTCACACTGGAAGATGGAAACCCTAGCTATAGAAAGGATCCTAGAGCCATAGCCTAGGTTCTGAAACTCTTCAAGCTGTAAGGAGAGCGAACCCTCCTAGGAAATAACTTTTTTGGTAGCAGTAATGGGGTTTTTTGGCTAGGACATAGGAAACAGGCTCTCACTGTAGGGCTTTCTAGATACAACTGAGTCTGGAAGAGAGGGGTTTCCTTCAGTATCAGCAGCACCCATAAATGAGCAGGGTGGAGCATATGGCAGATAAATGAGTCTTTGTCCCACTCTGGTACTTGTAAGAGGTGAGAAATGAAAGACTTGACCAGGTTCAATATTGCGGGTCCGGCAAACCGGGTAGGCCGGTGGAAGTGGTTTCCCAGGAGACTGGAGAACACGACAGACACATGGTTGTCCCAGAGCAGCAGCCCCAGGCCTTCCAGATGACACCCTAGAAGCTGGGATTTGTCAAAATGATACAAGAATTTAAGAGACCTGAGCCCTAATCTATTCCATTTGCAGAATTAAATTCCTGAGAAAGGGCATAAGACCCAGGGAAGGCGGTTGTGGGGTGGTGATACAAGAATTTATATGTGATAAAAGAAAAGAATTCCTTTATAATCCTGAGGGCAGTGGATACTTTAGATTGAACAGAAAGACCTGTGAAAGAAGGAAGATTAGTAAACATGGCATGTCAGTATTGCAGGGTATGTAGATGCCATACAATCTGGCTGGTAAAGTGTGGAACTGGAAGGGTTATTATTGAGGACGAATAACATGCTCTTCTCGGGAATCAGTGAAAAGTCCTTTCTACACAACAGGAAGGAGAGTAAGTGAAGAACGCACAACAGCAGAAATGTAAATGAACGCCATGTGATCTCACAGAGGCCAGTACATGCAGTGGGAAACTCTTCACCTAATGGACCAAAAGAAATGGAAATTCTTACTGCCAGGCAAAGTGTCACTGGTGCATTAACTGTTTCTTTCAAGTACTTTTGGAGGACGTATGAATTGAACTTGTAGTTTTGAGGGATATGTATATCAGTATTGATTAAATTTAAATGATAATGATTCTAAGATTCAACAGTGTCTTCGGAGTTTACCCTGTGGACTTTTAAACAACAAGCAGGACAAGTAAAGAATGGGAAAATCAGCTAGCACGGTAATAATGCAGGACCAAAGAGATGTTGACATCAGGAAGCTGGATCTGCAGGTGTGCCCCGGAGTTGTACTGAGGTGTCAAGGATGAATACACAGTAATCGTGAGGGATGAAGCAGGCTGGCTGAGAAACGTGGAATATAACCTGCCCAGTTACATCTGCTAGTTTTATGACAACTTAACCCAAGCTAGCGTCAGTTCAGAAGAGGAAATCTCACCTGAAAATAGGCCCCCATAAGATTGGTCTATAGGCAAGTCTGTTGGGCATTTTCTTGATTAATAGTTGATGTGGGAGGGCCCAGATCACTGTGGGGGGCCCATGCCACTCCTAGGCAGGTGAGCATGGGCCCTATCGTAAAGAAAGCAGGCTGAGCAAGCTATGAGGAACAAACCAGTAAGCTTCATTCCTGCATGGTCTCTGCTTCAGTGCCTGCCTCCAGAGTTTTGCCTTGAGTTCCTGCCCTGACTTCTGTCACTGATACACTATAATCTGTGAAACTCTTTCCTTCAGTGGTGGCTTTTGGTCATGGTGTTTATTACAGCAACAGAAACCAAAGTGTGACACCAGTGCTGCTGAAAATTATGTCAAAGAACAAAGGCCATGGAACAGACTGGATAAAAGAGGCTCAGTAACCAGATGCCAGAGAGAGTGAAGCCTCAGACTGTGCAGGTTTTTGGCTCCAAGGAACATTTTAAATAGTGTTCTCCATAGAGTTTGAAGTGATTATTCAGGGTCATTTAAGTGACAGAGGTATTTTTCTTTAATTGCTGTTGTTTTTAAATATCAACTTGAAAATGGCACCCAAACCTTCACTATCAGAGGAAGATGTACATTAGCATTGTTTTTAAAAGAAGAAAACAATAAAAGTCTGGTTTTACAACTCTTTTTCATGGTTTTGAAATGCTCCTGAAGATAGGACCTAGAAATGAAAATGTTGTGAGTGAAGGATGAAGCACAATTAATAAAAACTCAGAGCCAGCCACTGGCTCTTACTCGACCTCAGTCTGAAATGGCGATCCTGCGTCCAGGAATCTCAGACTGAGACTGAGAGCTGTCTCCTCCCGTCTTATAGTCCTCTCTGGTTCTGGGATTAAGGGCATGCATCACTACTGCCTGGTTTCTATGGCAAGCTAGTGTGGCTACTGGGATTGCTGCCTGGTCTGTAAGACTGGCCAGTGTGGCTGTTTTACTTTTTCTGATCTTCAGGCAAACTTTATTAAGATAAAAATGAAATGCCACTACAGAAGGAAACCATGACATTGACATTTCTGGTTTCAAGATACCAGCATGTTTCAACCATGGCTGTGTGTTGAGACACCTTGCTGGGTAATCTGGAAGAGAGTCTAGCTCAGGGACTTGTCCAAGGGCATCTCCTATGGGGACATGCAAGACTCCTCTGCTATTGCTATTATCTTGTGGGGATGAATAAACATACATCAGTGGACATCAGATCCCCAGAGAAGCTCAAGAAAAGTCCCACCCTGTCTGCAGCCCCTGACAACAGCCAATGATAAACATTCAAAACGATGACTCCCATCACTGAAGGAGTAAGGGTTGAGGTGTTTCCTACAGTGGATCAAGCAGAGGCACCATGAAGGTGACTCCTGTCCTGGTCTAGTTTCCCTTATGTGACAGGTGTATGTGTTCACAACAAAGACCAAGTGACTTCCGCCTGCCAATGGTCCACACAACGACGTGGCTAGATACAAAAGAGAGAGCAGAACCTGTGAGTCACTTGGCTTAGACTCTTTTGGGCATTTGGACCTCTCATAGTTATTTCAGACTTTTGACTGAGCATGGAGTGAAGTCTTGCCTTTGTCTTGGCTATGTAGCTCCTGGGGTGAGGCTCCTTTGACACGATCACGTGCAGATGGCGCCACTCTGGGCCCAAAGCAATGGCACAAGACACTGTGAAGTATTGAGGATTACTGGTTGTCAGGTGGTAGCCTGTGTATGGGGTTAGGGGAGACATCATAACTTTTTTGTACTCTCCCTTTCTATAGACGCTTCCTATAGCGAGGTCTGGGCCAGAGTCTCCTTTACCCCTGCTCTCCTTGGCGTGAACATTCAGCCTAGAGTTCCCTACCTACCCCACCTCCTTCTCTCCTGCTGTCCCCCTGACGCTTGTGAGCTGCATCTACATATTCATCATTTCCTCTCTGCCACTGAGCCATTTGCTCTGGAAGCTCACTTGTATCATTCACATCTCTTTCTGTCCCCAGTGCCGTCACTCCAGGCCATGCCGGGTGTACCACACTGTAAAGCCCCACGAAGACCCCCGGTCAAGATTCCACACAGCAGCTCCTTGCCTGCCTCCCTTGGCTGCTTCACACCCACACATTTCTTCAAAGATTTCCAATCTGGTCTCCCTCCTTCTCATGGCTCCCTCCAATCAGTGGACTTTTTTATTTCTGTCTCATGAATGCCTGCCCCATTCCTGTCTACCCACTTGGCCCCTCCGGTGCAGTTCATGGTCTTAGGCCATATTGCTCTCAAGGTCTGGCTTCAGCCCCACCCACTCATGCCCACAGCTCTTCCTCAGGACCCAGGACTGGAGAAGCCTGCCCAGCAGGGCAGGTAGCTCTGGTCCTGTCCTATCTGTTTCTTGCATTTCTGTTCTATCTTTTCACTACATGGGAGCAAGCGTGGGAGGGAGGCCCATATGTGTGGGTTTTTCTGGAGATATCATGTGGAGTGCTGGCTGCATAGGGTTCTGTGTGACCTTAAAGGTAGAGATGGAGGCAGGTGAGGGAGGGGTTAGTTTTGAAGGGTTGCAAAGTAACTTTTTTCCTAGAAACTTAAACTTCTCATGGTCATGGCACAGACCCTACTTCTCAAATATATGAGTAAGTTTTTCTTACTCTGGTTCTGCAGAGTGACTCAGTGATCACCACATTCTCCAAGTACCTTCATCTTTACCAAATCCTCCCTCTTCCCCAGAACCCCTCAAAAGCTCTCTATATTGGGGTTTTTACCTTGCCTCTTTCAGTCCCTTTTAACTGGCTGGTCTCTTGCCTCCGGAAGTAACCACCACCTTGCTGTGATCTCCAACAGAACAAGGCCATACCTTGTGGTTTGTGTGTGTGTGTGTGTGTGTGTGTGTGTGTGTGTGTGTGTGTGTGAAGCAGAACCATTCTTCCAGTCTTTCATAAACCATCATCATAAGACAATTAGAAACAATTGGTTAAAAAATGCAAATGAGATTAATGACACTGTCCTAGTCCCCAACCATTTTCCAAACATTTGTTGAAGTAGGGTTCTATTTTCAGCAATGGGAAGATGCCTCCCTGGCTCTGCATACACCACATCAGCCTCTTGAAGCCTCAGGCCTGAGCCGGAAAGTAGGTCATTCAGCCCCACACAATGATCTCGCTAGAGACCAGGAATGGAAAATTCAAGAAACATGTTCATCCAAATGCCTTTTATTCTTGTATTTTAAAAACTGGTTTTATTAAAGAGGCAAGGAGAACTGTTGGTCATTACTTAATTATGTTGTTCAGCACATAATTATTGGATGCGTTGACTGTGGCTTATACCGAGTCCTGGGAAAATTACACTGTAGTTGGGGGATAGACAGAAGGACAAAGACAAATATGCTAAAAGGAAGCAGCCAAAAAGGAAGATGGGAATATAGACTCAAGAGAAATAGAAGATGGAGCCAGGGTCCTCATGGACCTCAGGAGGCTGGAACCTGCTGGGTGGGATAACATTGAGAAGGAAAATGATGCTATAGAAATCAAGCTTGTAGCTGAGAGGTGCCAGATTCCAATTCCCAAGAATCTCTTGTGGGATCCTCTGCCCAGTGGTCTGTATGTTGCAGTCACAGTCCCAGCAGAGGTTTATCCTAGAGTCTAGGAAGAGAGCAAATGGGATCCAGCCATGCCCAAATAGGCCATGTTCCAGTGGCAGCTAAACATGGCATCCTGTGATTTGAGCTGCAGAATGCTTAGGGGAGCACACACACACAGACATGCCTCACTTCCCTAAGATCAGCTAGGGTACAGAGCAGTCCAATTATATCACACCTTGTCCTTAGAACAAAGACCTGTAAACAGAAAACGTTTGTTTGTTCCCGGCCACCCAGACCTGAATAATCACACAGAAACTATATTAATTATAACACTGTTTGGCCAATAGTTTAGTTCATATATCTTAAAGTAATCCGTTTCTATTAATCTATGTATCGCCAAGAGGCTGTGGCCTACCGATAAGGTTCCAAGCATCTGTCTCCTTTGGTAGCTACATGGTGTCTCTGACTGTTCTCTCTATATATCTTTATTCAGATTTCCTGGCTTTACTCTGCTAAGCCATTGGCCAAACAGCTTTATTCATCAACCAATAAAAGCAACACATATACGGAAGGGCATCCCACATAATCTCCCCTTTTCTGTTGAATTAAAAATGAGGATTTTAACATAGTGAAATTACATATACAAAACAATGATCAAGCAAGAATTATAGTTACAATATTTAGTTCATTTACATTTGGCACATTAAGGAAAATATTCTATCACCTATTTTATTTTTGGGAGTCTATAACTTTATATCTAATTTATCTTTTATCATAACTAAGGAAAACTATAACTATTTAGTCTTCAACTCCTTCAAAGGCCCCAGAAGGATATAACGTGACCTAGGTAAACAGGAAGTGCATTGTAAGCAACTTCCAAAGCTCTAGAATTGACAGAGACAAATTGCTGCCTGGACAGTCACTCAAAGTTCTTCTGTAACATTTGAAAATGGGGCATCCATTTTCAGCCTAAAGGCCCGTAGTATCTGGCAGACTTTTCCATGAAGCAGGAAATTTGAAAGACTGTTTTGCCTCTATTGGCAGTTTGTCAGTCACTTTCTTCTGTGACTACAGAATTTCTACAGAATGTCTGGTAGACTCTTTCATGAAGCAGGAACCCTAAAGGACTGTCTCATCTTCTTTTGGCAAGTTCAGCAGTCATTTTTCTGTGGGTTCTGCATGTCCAGTTTATACAGCACACCATCAATCAGTCCAGACAAGAGAAGTTTTTTTTGCCCAAATGGCTAGCCTTGTCACATTGAAGGCAAATTCCATACTGAGTTTCTTCAATGCCTATCAACCTCTCTGAAATAATTGGTGCTTCCAGAAGCAAACATGTCTGACTGTCAAGAAAAGTCTAAGTTCTTAAAATCTTTTAAATGCCATATTCTGTAGATCTTTGAAGTGTTGAAGATTATCTAAATAACTAAAATACATCTCTATATATCTAGAAAATCTAACTAATGTGACTACAAATTTGACTATTATAAATGACTATCTACTAATCTGTAATTTTTAATTATACATTACATTTTAAAATGAGCTGTACAAACACAATACCTTAAAAAAGAGTAGAAATATATATGTATATATATATATATATATATATACATAGTGTAACAAAATTGACCTTAAATTTGTATCAATAGAACAAGATCTATACCAATGCAAAACATTCATCTCTATGTCATATCTCCTCTCCTTTTAAAAAAGAGATCGACTGTGACCATTTAACCAATTGTAATCAACCCCCTTTAAATGAAAACAAACAGGTATAAACAATATTTGGGAATTTGGGCATAGTTTTTAGCCTATTTCCTAATGATGGGGGTGCTATTAATCAGATCTTTCACTGGATATTCTGTGTGGTTAATCCATCTCAGCCAGTCCTGAAGCTGTCATGGATGTTGGACCACCTGGGTCATTGCTTCTTGTGGTCTTCCTTGATCAAATCATATCAGCCAGTAAGGAATCCACATCTCTCTATCCTCTGTGGAGACAAACGCAGAAGCTCTTTCCAAAGTAACAAATCCTTAGACTTAAATTTTGAAATCAAGTTACCTTTAAAATATATGTGTTGGCTTAGCTTAGAAGCCTGTACAATTAAATGTCTCTCTGTCATTAATTCATTAACAGTCAAAAAATTCAAAGAAAACACAATAATATACATAATACAGCCTCTTTATTTTCCATCTTTATGTGCCTTTTTTTAAAAAAAAAGAAACTCTTTCTTTTACTTTTATTTTTTTAATTTTTGGTTTTTGGAGACAGGGTTCTCTATGTATCTTTGGCTGTCCTGGATCTCACTCTGTAGATCTTGAGCTCACAGAGATCCATCTGCCTCTGCCTCTTAAGTGCTGGGGTTAAAGGTGTGCACCACCACACCCAGCTGTTCTACTTCCTTTTAAAAGGACTTTCTTTATCCTTTTTCTTTTCTTTCCCAAGCCTACATATATTTTTAAATACACTGTAAACTATTTAGAGCCTTTTTCCCATCTGAATTTGACTTTGCTGTATATCTCTATCTTTTTCTGAGCACGTGAGTCTAATCTGCTAAGCAATATTGGCTAGGATTAAAGCTTCAACTTTGTCAGCTGACTCCACCCATTCCTTAGTTTTTTGAGAGTCTAACTTCATGGTACTGGTGGGAGTCACATTAATTGTCACAACTCTGTGAAGTTTCTATGTTCAGTGCCACCACCAAGAATTCTGAATTATTCACTGTCAGCCTGTTTATACCACCAAAGATAAGGTACATCCATTCTCTTTCTGAGAAACCTTGAGGGATGTCCTTATAGCCAGGCCTTCTTATTCCCAAGGTTTACACTGTGTACCAAACCTGAGAAACTGTTGAAGGGTCTATGGATGATTGTGAATAAGTGCCCCCCCCTTTTTTTCACTACAATTCTACATGGTCTTCCTTCCTACCTACCTGTGACTGAGGTTGAGCTCACTCCCTCTGAGATATATACATTGTTGTTTAGTTTTAGGACAGTCTTAAGTGGCATCCATTGCGCTGTTTATTTTCTATTAGTTCCCAAAGGGCGTTGGAGCTCTTCTGAACTCCACATCCCCCACCCCATCAGACATAGCATTGACTACTATAAAAATCACTGAAGGGTTACAAAAAGCTAGGTGTATGGGGAGTGACGCACCATCGTCCTGTCCACAGTCTCCAATGCCTGCTGTGTGACAGCGAACAGTACCTTCAGGTGAAAAAGTCTGAACATGTAATCTCCTTGGAGTCTCCAAATCTCTTCTGAGGCATTGGGAGCCCCAGATTTTAGCTTCTAGAGGAAGACTGTAACAGGGCCAGGTACTCAGAAGAGGATGGCTGTGGGATGCAGGCAGTGGCCTTTCTCTGACACTTTTACGGGGTTACCTCTGCTCCTCAGAGCCTATGACAAGCACCTGTGTTTTCTTGGGAGAACTGAGTGGAGACTCCAAAGGCCATCTCTGAGACCAGGCCTTCACATCATGCCCAAAGTCACAAGGAAGTGGTATTGAGTATTTTGTTTTTTTGTTCTGTTTTCTTAATGGTAGAAATGCTGCCAGTGGGCTTTCCACCAAATTTTGGCAGAAAATAGCCTTTTTGAGACTACCAGCAACCATTTAATGAGCCTCATGAAACTGGATCTTTGCAGACAGGCACTGGAGGGCTAAGCTTGCCACACTGCCTCCTCCTTGTTTGGAGTTGTTAATAATGCCGGGCTACACTGTTGGCCCCTTTAAAGATCACCTAGAATAGCTCAGCAGCTCAGGGTGAGCCTGCTGGTCTGGAACATTTCAGACCATGTTCTAATTGGTAGATTTTTGTCCACTTTCGTCCCTACAATTTGAAAAGTGAACTTTTTCCTCTTTGTATTTAACTGACTTGAGGCAAGAAGAGATATGAGCCTGTGTGGCTGCTGCTGTCTAGTCCAGAGGCGGGTCATCCTGTCTTGCCTCTCTTTTATGTGACATTCTCTTTGTGAACAGGTGTGAGGGCCCGGCTTTGAAACTGGAGCTTCCAGCCTGGCCTGGAGCAGGGGAGCCAGGGGCCTGGGGCAGCTGCTGTGCCTCCCCTTCAATCCCTGCTCTTCCTCCACCTCCTTCTCCCCTTCTTTTCCTTTCTCCCTTCCTCCCATTCTCTCCCTCCCTCTCCCTTTGTCTTCTGTCCCTCCTTGTCTTTGTCCTTCTCTCTACTCTCCTTCTTGATCCTCCTCCCTCCCCCTCCCCTTTCCCTGCTCTCTCACCTCCCCCTGCTCCTCCCCCTGACCCCCCCTTCCCCTGCTCCCTGCCACTGGCGCATCAGCCAGGCAGAGGCTGGGAGCATGGGCAGGCCAGGCTCATTGCACTGCAAGAGCAACTCTGTGGACCTGTCTGGCCCAGGGTCAGGAGGTCATAGAGGTGGGCGGGGCCCGGGCAGCAGATTGGGAGCCCCCTGCCCCAGCAGCGTCATTTAGACAAACAAGCAGATGGCAGGTGTCAATGGGGACAAAGAGCCATCTGCGCAGCGAGGCTGCCCCACTGTCTCTCACAGGGACTTCATTAAGATAGCTGTGAGTCAGTCAGAACCAGCAGGGCCCTCACAGGCTAGAGAGAGGCTCTAGCCTGAGCTCTACCCACCGCTTGCCTGCCAGGCCAGACCCAGGCCACAGGGGCGGGGCCTGCGTGTTCACAGTAGGGCTCCTGTCTGCTTTCAAAGGGCCGTCTGTGGTAACCTCATGGCTGCCAAAGAGGCAGAACTGGTGATGGAATTTAGCATCTTACTGGCTCCCCCTCTAGCATCCATTGCTGCTTTCTGGGTAGCGGTCCTTGAGTCCATGCTCCCAGATAGCAGCCCAGCTAAGCAAGCACGCTGTTGCCTCAACTCTATAAAGCCGATACAGGGCTCAGGCTTCCCAGGAGAATGGGGTCAGAGGTCATGGGCCAGGTAGCACTTGCAGAGAGATCAAGACTGATGGTAGCCATCCTGAATCTTCTTCCTAACTGGTACCTGTCACCTAGGAGAGGTTCTGGACTTGGGCACAGATGAGAAATATTTCCAGCCCAGGTCTCACCTTGGCCATGTCTCTTCATTCAGGATGAAAAGGTAGGAACCTATGCTGGTTGGGTTTTGTCAACTTCACACAAACCTGGGCATATCCAGGAAGAGGGACTCTTAACTAAGAAAATGGCCCCATAAGATTGGCATGTGGTTAAGTTTCTGGGGGTATTATCTTGATTAATGGTTGATGTGAGAGGGATCAGCTCACTTGGACAGTACCATTCCTGGGCAGGTGGTCTTGGATGGTATAAGAAAGGAGGTTGAGCAAGCTTCCTGTACAATCACAATCAGAGATCTGGGCCAGGTAGCCAGGCAGGAGGATGGGAAGGAGTGTAACACAATAGCACCTCTTCCACAGGCCAGTGGCAAGGCCCTTTCAGAAGCACTTCATCTGGATACAGGCTGGTCTGCTATGTCAAGGACTTTCAGGGCCAAAATACAGACGCTTCTATAATCGAAGCAGCACCACAACCCAACAGAAAACCTCTATCGATTATCTACCTCTTTTCAGTCTTCTCAAAACACACCCTTCAAAACGAGCACCGTGTCTTCTGCTTCCATGGGATTTCTGATTCCGGGCATTTCATATAAGAAAGGTCCTGAGACCCTGTGGCTTTTAGGTCTTCTTTCTCCCACTCAGCAGCATGTGGAAGATTCATGTTATAGCTAGCACTTCTGATTACTTCATTAGTTGATAGATAAATGAGTAATTGGAGCCTTTTGATTACAAATAGTGATGCTGTGTGCATTTTATGTGGATACACTTTTCCATTTCTGTTTTTGTTTTTCTGAGACAAGGTCTCTTTCTACACCCACAACTAGCCTCAAATTCAGAGATCTTCCTGCTTCAGTCTCGCAAGTGCTGCGATGACAGAGATGAACTGCCAGGCCCGGCTGTGTCTTCACTGTCCTTCATAGATACCTATGAATTGAATTTCTAGTTCATACGATGACTTCACATAGGCCTTTGAGGGGCTATCGGACTATGTCAGGTTTTAAGCAGGACCGTAGGGATACACTGTGGGTCTTTGTATAGATAAACTTTTTAGTTTTGCACATCCACTGCAGATCCTTAAAGCTGGGTGGGGTGTGCAGGGCATGGCTTGCTCCCTCTTGCTTGAAATGTTTATTAACTGAAGAGACATGAGCATCTAAGTGGCGGTGGTGGAGGTGGAACATGTCTGGGATTTAAATGACCAAGCCTGGTCTGGATGCGAGAGAGGAGTAGAGTATGGAGGGCCAGAAGGATGGTAAGTCAAAAGGCTGCAGTGAAGCCTGGGGCAAGCAGAGGACTGGCTGAAGCTGGGGGCCAATCTTGTGTTCCAGGATGGCGGGGAAAAGGGTCTCTGGCTGCTCTCTGGGTTGGCCGCCAGTACTTACGTGAAGTGAGATGGGTGATCAAGTGCTGGGGAAACTAGATGGGCAGTTAAACCCCAGAGAGTAGAGCAAAGTAAATAATAGCATCTGTCTGGGAAGGAGAGAGAGAGAGAGAGGAAGGAGAGAGGGGGAGAGAGAGAGGAGGGAGAGAAAGGAGAGGGGAAGAGAGAGAGACAGAGAGAGGAGAGGAGGAGAGAGAGGAGGGAGAGAGAGAGGAGAGAGAAGAGGGAGAGAGGAGAGGAGGGAGGAGAAAGAGAGGAGGGAGAGAGAGAGATTGAGAGAGAGAGAGAGAGAGAGAAGAGGAGAGAGGGGAGGTAAAGAGAGAGAGAGGAGGGAGAGAGAGGAGAGAGGGAGAATGAGAACACCAGTATAGCTCCAAAACTGATCATTTGAAAATATTAATTAACCTTGAGCTATCTTCTACCAGACTAACTGGGCGGAGAGACAGAGACTCCGGCCAGAGTCTGTGTGGGAAGAATTGGCACAGTCTCTGAATACCAAAGGGGTTTTAACTTGAGGGAAAGTAGATCCTGGACTTCAAAACAAAAACTTTTACTTTGGATAAAGAAACCACTTAATTTGTCATTTCCATAAATTCAACAATTTGATTGAAATGGACAAGTCCCTCAAAAAGTATTAGAACTGAAACTCCCTGAAAAGAATAACTAAGATGAGCGTCCCTATACCTTCAAGGGAATTAAACTTCATTCTTCTTTCAGGTGTGTGGCCTGTGCATGTGTGAGTGTCATTTAGTGTCTTTCTCTTTCACTCCCTTGAGATGGCTCTCTCACTGAGCCTCAAGCTTGGCAGTTTTTAGCTAAGAGTTGTGGGTTACTGAGCTCCACTACCCCTCTGCCTCCTATCTGTCTACCCTAACACTGGGCGCTAGGTGTAGGTGCTTACACGCAGGTGATGATGGGATCCAAACTCAGGCCTTCATAATTCTGTTGTAAGCTATTATTCACTGAGGCATCTCCCCACCCCAAAGGAATGAAGCATTGGACACACGCACGCATGCACGCATGCACATACATGCACAAACGGAGAGATGGCTCAGCAGGAAAGAGCACTTAATGTCTCCCAGAGGACTGGCTTGATTTTCAGCACTCATATTGGACAGCCACAATTGACTCTCACTTCAGCTCCAGGTGGATCAGACACAGTCTTCTGGCTTCTGAGAGCATCTACACATGTGTGAAGCACACACACATACACACACTCACATAATAAGTAAAAAATATTTAAAATACTATACTTAGTTTGCATGTGTGTGTGTGTGTACGCGCGTGTGCATGTGTGTGCACACACCTGTATGTATGTGGATTCCAGGGTCTGAATTCAGATCTTCAGGCTTGGTAGCAAGCAGATTTGCCTTCTGTGCTCTCTCACTGGCCTGAAAAACTCATCATTTAAACATTTTCACAAGAAACCTCCCAGCACACATGGCTTCACAGAAGAATTCCTCTACACATTGAACGAAATAACACAACTTTTACACAAACTCTCTTAGAAATTAGTGAGAGAGAAACACTACCAGACATAGTCTCTAAAGCAGGGAGGGCAGATTGGATGCTGGAACCAGGTGAGGGGATAGATCACCAAGACGTCATAGCAGAGTTACGATACTTAGCAACTTCCCAAAGTTCCATGCAATCATGTAAGAGTGCCAAAACACGATCAGTTTAATAATGAAGTCAATGTAAACAAAAATTAAGAAAGAAAACCACATCTGTGCCAATATGTGTGGAAATAGCATCTTATAATATCTAACTTTTATTCCCAATTAAAATAAAATACTCTTGAGAGAGGAGAAACTGATAATAGGGTTCATATAGAAATGAAAAGGACCTGGATCACTCAAAATGACTTCCAAAAGGCATGAAGCTGGAGGGCTCACATAGTCAACTTAAAGACACACCAAGAAGTTTCACAATCTAGACCGATGATCTGACCTTCTGGTAAACACATAAGTCAACGGAGTTGAATCCAGAAATAAACAGCCAAGACATAGACTCCAGCCACAGCAAGTGTTTGTGAGTGTGTGGAGGAGCTGGAATTCTCCTGCCTGTTGTTGAGATAAGAAATGACACAGCCACATAGGAAAATGTTTTTCTGAGCTTTAAGCAAATAAAACACACACTAACCACAGGATCCAGAAGTTCCACTCTAAAGTATCTACCCAAGAGAAAGTGGGTGAAGTCTATGAAAATGTGTGCACAGTGACATTCATGTCAACTTTCCTGAAGGTCCTCGTGTGAGTTCACTGTGCAGAGTGAGCCATTAGCGTCCACATTCGCTCATGACATTGTACATCCATGACACCTTGATCATACCCTGTGAGGCAGCAGATCTAGGCCTGGGGAAAACAAGGACCCCATGAGAGAGAGGGTAGAGGAACTTGTGTGGGAAGCAAAGCATGGGACAAGAAGGGTTTTGTGTCAGCCAAAGAGTAAGGCCAAGAAGTAAGCTGTAAGAACGCGGTAGAGTCAGAAGAGAAGTCAGGATGCAGGGAGAAGAAAGGGGGGAAGGACTGGAATAGATGGAGGGGGTGGGGATGGCAGAAGGACAGAGAGAGAAAGGATAAGGATGGATAGAGTGACAGGGATAGAGATGAGAATGGAAACAGAGATAAAGTTGGCTGTAGAACCCAAGGAGAAGGCAGTCAGTCAGAGGTCGTCTGCCCCACTGAAGATTTATTTGCAGGAGTTGAATCAGTCGTGGTTTGTGATGACATAACTTTTGTGAACTGAGTGTCTGAAGATCCTTCCACTCCTGTTGGGGGATCACCTCCCTACCACTGACATAAAGAGAGTCATTTGGATGATTTCCACCAGTTCTAGGCATAAGGCACTCACAGCATAGTGAACTGGTATAGGAGGGTCCTTCTGTCTATGTGTTGCTTTCATTGGTTAATAAAGAAACTGCCTTGGCCTTTTGATTGGGCAGGACTTAGATAGACGGGGAAAAGATGGGGCCCAAGATGGACACTGTTTAGACTCATTTCGGTAAGCCACAACTCGTGGTGACACACAAATTATTAAAAATGGGTTAAGCAAATATGTGAGAGTTAACCAATAAGAGGCTAGAGCTAATGGGCCAGGCAGTATTTCAATTCATACAGTTTCTGTGTAATTATTTCGGGCACCAAGAGCCAGACGGGACAAAACAAGGGGCCCTGCGCTGGGAGCCGGGCGCCAAAAACGCAGCCCTCTCCTCCTTACTACAGTGTACAGTCATGGTTAACCATAGTCTTCTTTGGAGGGTTTGAGATGCGCCTGATCGTGGCTGTACTCTGCCAGAATGGGGCTTCTGGTATCTCTCGTCACACTGGCGCTGTCTGGAGGTCTCCAGTGTGCCTTTCCAAGACAGTACCAAGGAGTGTCTTGTTTGTCACAGCTCAGCGTTCACCTTCTAGAGTCAGCGTGAACCTAACTCACCACTGTGGCCTCAACACGCACCATGAGAAACACGGTTACTTCATCGTAACTCTCCATCAGTTAATGTAGTCACCTGCTAGGATGGGGCAAGCTGCTGAGACATCACAGGTACAGGTCTGGGAACAGTGAGCTGGAGTTTCCCTTCAACATTGGACAAGGGAAAAGGCAGGCACTGCCTTACAGAAGCAAGGCCAACAATGGATGCTCAGATGGAGTTCTGTTCCAATATCATGTGCCTCTGGTCCCAAGTGGGTAACTGGAAGGATCATAATCCTGGGGACTGCCACAGCGGAAGCTTCTGCTATCCACATAGGGACCTATGACTGCTTGTGACCATGGCCCAATCATTCATACCTGCATACTGCAGCTCCCCGCCGTGAGTAGTCCATTCAGACAGTGTGCTTGTGATAGGAACAGTACAGCAGTCAGCCTGGTCACCCTGCGTATCATTTTCCACCTCCTTGGCCCAAGGTATGGCCATTAAGTGTGCCCAGTCTGAATGAGACTGAAAAAGTCCTTGTCTTCTGACCCTATATAGCTCTATAGTTCCCCAGGGGCACTCACCCTGGGAGAGACATAGGGCTTCAAGAGTTAATAGTCCATGACATGGGAAAACACAGATGATCTGGATGAAAGTCTGGGGGCAGGGCTGAGCCAACATTAGCAGCTGTTGGAGTGGGGCGTTTTTCCCATTAGAAGTGATAACGGTCTTAGACATGGTTACTGCTCAGAGCCAGTCTAGCCATGGAGCTGTGGCCCCTCTCTATCAGAGCAGCTTTTGCTGAGCTACTGCCTGAAGGGTGAGTTTTACCATGGGTGACAAGTTGATCCTCGGCTGAGGTACAAGAAGTGGGGGATGCGTGAACACTACTGAGTTCTATGTCCAGGAGAGTGTTCCACCTCAACCACAACTCTGCCTAAGGTTGTCCCCTCCTACAGACCTAGGGTGAGCCTGGGACACAGCAAGAGAGAAGCTAAAGGGCCCTGAGTATGGTGAGTATTCTGACTCAAGGACCTAACCCCATAGAGAGCTAGGGGCTATTCCATAATCCCTGATTTCTATTGGTTACCAGGATCAAGGACATCTGAAAGTTGCCAGGCAGCCTGTCCCCAGTTTTCATCAATAGCATCCTCAGATACTCACTAGGCATGGCCGTGGAGTGTCTGGATGAGGACAGTAGCTTGGTAGGTGGGATCCTTCATTCTGTAGGTCATTGGGAGAGTTTGCAAAGCAATGTTTCCTGTTGGCTGTGGACAGGAGAATGGCAGAACCCTCAACAGGTGACTTGGTCCACATGATGCTGTTCTATTCTCTCAGGAAACAGGACCATCCAAGGCATCTCAGGGGTACTTTCATCCTGAGTTTCCACCAAAGGTCTCCCCTCACCTCTGCACTGAGCATCCCTGACGTCAAAGGCACTGGACCCCCACCAGCTTCACTGCCTTCTCCCGCTTGTACATCCTTCAGCAAGGGCTCCGGCGCCGCATGCTCTCCGTCAGAGGCAGTGTTCTTTGTTTTCCATTTCCCCATAGTCAGGATCCAGGGGGGGCTCACGGGAAGGAGGAATGGCATGTCTGCACACCGCCACTCAGGGACAATGATGGCACTTTCCTTGGCAGCCCCTAGCCTGGTGTGCTCCAGGGGATGTTGGTGGAGCTTTTTGTGGCAGTGCCTGGCATGGCACGTCTGCGCCCTGGTGCTCAGGGTGTTTGGAAGTGATGCTTTCCCCACAGAGGCCCTCGTCCCAGGCTCCTCAGAGATCCAGACGCATTACTGAGACAGGTGGGTTTAGACAGTGGCAGGCAGTAGAGATGGGGAAAATTCTGCTTGCTGTCAAGGCTCAGACACGCTGCCTTATCAACCCGGTAGGGGGTCCTCCCTGCTTCCTGCTTTCTAGTGAGTTCCCATTACAGGAAGGGAGGAAAGGGAGAGCAGAGTCTCTGGAAAAAAGAAACCTCTTTGGGCAGGTGAAACAGCAGGGTGCTAGGGAATGCCCACTCAGCCTCAGTGCTCCTTGGGTTACAGCTGCACCAGCTTACAGATGCCTCATTCAGACGATAGGCTGACTGGCTCTGCCTGTAGTGAGTGGGTAGAGAGACAAGCCCTCAGAAGAGCATAGCCTAGTTGCCGTTGTCCCTGTCACAACACGGTATCATAGCAACTCCCATAGGCTGGGAGCCTGGAATCCATTTACCCCAGTGAAATGTGATGTGGGCTATCTGCGGGCCCCAGGACGCCATGGCTACTGGTCATGGAGAGGTGCCATAGGAGGGAAAATCATTGCCCAAGAACTCTCTCAGTGGGTCAGAGCTAGTCCGAGGTCTCTGGGCTTCTGGTTGGACCCTGGGAGGTACCATGGCTGAGGCAGCAGGATGAAATCTGTTTCACTTTCTGTAGCTATTAAGTGGCTAGGTTGGGTCTCTGGTCCCGGGAAGAAGGATGTGGCAGGAGGTGACCTGGTTCATGGAGAGGGCAACAAGGGTAAGAAATAGGAAGGCGCTCGTGGACACATGTGATTGTTGATTTTGATTGCCAGCCTTGATTGAATTGGAGAAAGTGTACTAAGTGTAGTATTCTAAGGGGAATCAATCACTCTGAATGTGGTCACACCATCCCAAAAGTTTGAACTTGCTAAAATAGGGAAATGCCTAGGGAATGTTTTCTCAGATTCAGGTGCTCTGAGGCCATTTGTAGCTGTTACAAATGGGGGGGGGGTCCAGGTACACCTATATGATGCTGGTTTTGCAGAGTGTAAGAATTATGAGGTTATGAGGGCCTCCACCATGGTTCCAGAAAAAAAGCTGATGAGGCCAAGAGATGTAGCAGGACCGGAGTGCCTGAGGGAGGACGCGAGGGAACACTGAATGAAACTGTGAAGGTGAAGTCCATGCTTCAGTGGAGAGCCAGGATATTGCCAAGAATAGAACATCTGCAGAGAAAAGCTGCAGACACCGAGTAGATCATGGCACACCATGTGTGCTGCAGCCAGAGTCCAGATGATGCCGCCAGGAGCCCTGGACACTGGGTATAGAGCTTCAGGATTCAGCATTTACTCTGGTAGATTTTGATATTGCTTTGGTGTAGTCTTATTTTCTACTCCTCCATTTTTGAATGGGGATGTTTACGCTGTGATATTAGTTAACAGATGTATGCGATTTGTTTTTTTATTGTACAGGGCTTTACAACTAAGGGTTTGCCTTGAGAAGAGAAAACTTGGGACTTTTAAACATTGGACTTCAGAGTTGGATACCCATCTCTCTTCTTGTCAGTGCAGACAGGAGCTCACATCTCATTTTTTAGAAAGTGTCCTTTCTTTCTTTGGCTCTGAAGCACTCACAGATATATTTAACCCATTGCTTAATATTTATCTATGGAGAAAATGTGAAGATCTTTGATAAACAGAATGAGAAGAGAGTACTCCCACTACATATGTATAGACTCACAGTTTCTTGTCATAGGGCAAAAATCTATAAAAAAAAAAAAGCCTATAAAAAATATAGGCTCTTCTAGATTCTTCTGCCCTCTTCTGTCCCTACACTTTCCCCAGCACCTCTGGCCTTTCATTATATACCTGGACTTTGCACAATGACTAGAAATTGGGATGGGAAAAGCAAAGGTCCAGATGGTTGGACACTGTGAATGGTGATGAAGACAGCAGTGTGAACTCTGTGCAGGGTAGGGAATAGGTCCTCTGCATCCCCCAGCTGTCCAGCTGGACTAAGGCTAAGTGAGGCAGCTCAAGCCAATGCTGTGCCACTCACTCTGTAGGCCCTAGTGACATCTGTTTTCATTCCTCATGTTCATAATCATAACTATATTTGTCATCATCTTAGTTGAAATACAGGAAAGAAAAATGACTCTAACGTTTCTTCCCAATATGTTGTCAATGTTTTGAAATTTTATTTAATTGTTTTGATTATAAAGTGGTTGTTGAATAAACACAGCAACAAAACAATGCTATAATCTTGATCTCTGCTGCTCATCTTCCTCCTGTTAAAACCAAAGCATTCCAAGGATTATTCTTGGGCCCAGGAATGTGAGTATCGTGTGCAGTGGTCCTGGCTCAGGCAGAAGTGGAGCATCTAGTTTTCATGGCCAAAGCGAATGCACAGGAAGAAATGGATCTTCCATGGCTTGGGAACAGGAGACCTCCTCTGCAGGAAGGGACATGGAGGAGCCAGGCTGCTCACTGTTCTCAAGGAGGCCAAGAAACAAACAGGAAAGAGAGAGGCGGGACCCTATTAACCAACAAACCCCAAGGACAGCACCATCCTCTCAAGAAGCTGGAGTGCTGTGACCCATGACATGTAGCAGGAGCTGTGGTCCAGCATCACCATTCTGATCTACTCATAGCATGCCGTCCTCGAGAAGATGTCAGGACACATGAAACCAGGAAGGGAGAAGACAGGGTTGGACTTAGGGTAACTGCATTCCTGCTAACCTGCCCTCCATGAGGACCCCTGTTACATCAGTATCCAGATGGGTCAAGACTAGAAATTCAAGGATAGCGGAGGGACCAGGGGCCACTGCCCCACAGACATGCCCTACCACTCCTATGACACAACCTCTATTTCTTGTCCCAGGCGTGCCTATCAGCCTGCCTTGTGATTTTTACCCTCCATGAGGCCAGTGGGCCCACTGGCAGTTTGGAAGGACTGTGGTTGAAAACTGACTGGTACTTTCATAGGACCTGCAGGGTTCTTGGAACTCTCACCGGGTGTGCAGAAAGCTCTGGCACCAGATCTTGGCCATTTCTCAGCACACCCCACTGTTTAGGGCCCCAGCGAGTTCTGATCTTTCCTTCTAGCCATTCTCATATTGCATACTGAGGACAAAAGGAGCAAGGCCTGACTTGGTTGCTACATGGGCACAATGGCTACAAGCACCATGATGACTCATATAGTGGCCAAGTTGGGTTCCGTAGAAGGGAGCGAGCCCTGGGCTGAACTTTTTCTGGGCCCAAAGAATAGTGCTTGACTCATTCTCAGGCTGACCAGTATCAAGAGAAGCAACGTGCAAGCTCAGCACTTGGGAGAGAACCATATACGACACACTTACCCCAATGGATATCGTGGATGCCATGGGCACCAGTCTCTGGTTTACTAGTGAATAGGTTTCAGGGGGAAGAGGTGGGACCTGAGAATAGGTCCAAGCACAACTGATGTGGAAAATCTGATTTGTTAAGGGACTTATGCATGATATAGAGATCTGGAAAGGGATATCTTCTCAGCATGTGGACCAACAAACACAAATTGGGAGGACGCACAGGATCACCCTGATGACACCCCCTCTCCTTTCAGTGCCTGAGAACTCACTGGTGGCTCCTAGGCCCAGTGTCTGCCATGCACCAAATGCTAGAGACAGTACCAGGTTCTCCGCCTGCCAGTTCTGGGATGGGCGCCTACAGGCTAGGCATGGGACTCTTAAGTTCCCAACCACTCCCAGCTGGCTTGGGTAAGCTGGCAAGTTTGTGGAACATTTCATATGCGGAGAAGCACCTTGACTTAATTAGGCAAGGATGAATTAGCCAATAGAACAAAACCTGAAATTCTGTTGCCTGTGAAGACACTGGTCTTGCTGAGGCTGACGTAGGTTGCATCAGGAGCTTAGATGAGATACTGCCTGTGTACAAACACAAAGTCTGGCCAACTCCCCGAATCTAAGATGTTCCAGATGCCCGGAAGACTCGCTGTCTCGGGTCAGATGCTCAGCCAATCTAGGCCAGCTACCCTTCTCAGGGTCTGGAACTTCCCTCCTCAATGAGTTTCCTCAAGTAGGGATTAGGGGCAGGACAATTTTTGGGAAGCCCTGGGAACTCCCCAGCAGAGTTCCTCTCTTGGGTTCCAAGAAAGTTCACCACGGAACCATCAATTCCTGAACATCAGCGTGTGGACATATCACCTTCATGATCCAGCAGTGTTTTCTGGCTGAGTGCTATAAAGCTTGGTAACCATATATAGCCTTGTACCTGGTGGGGTGTCCTTTCCAAGTCAACCTGTGCCTGTCCAGGAAGAAGAATTCAAAAGTTACAAACCTTCACGAGAGTTCTGGGAAGATGAACACTTACTGGGTTTCTGAGATCTGAGGTCTTGTAAGAGTGTGGGCATGGTTCACTCACCCAGCTTGAGAAGCTTCACAGCCCAGACATGAGGGTGAAGAGAAAGAACATCATGCTGGCCAAGAGCTCTCTGCCTGTGAAGAAAAGCACACTGCATTCTGAAAGGTGACTTTGTTTTATATTTATAAAGAAATCAGTCATTTGAAATCACCATGGTGACTATCATTTACTAAGCACTCCAAGAACAGTAGGTACCAGATTAGGCTCTTTTTGAGAGTTATCTCTGAGTCCTCACAAGGGCCCAATGAAACATTCTATTTCACAAGGACACTAAGGCATTGAGGGGATCGCTCCACCCCCTTTTCTGATTTCACTCTGTCACTCAGGCTGATCTAGAACTCTCCTTTTTCCTGCCTCAGCCTCACAAGTGTGCACCCTCAATCCTAGCTTTGATTTGGTCATTTTGATGTCTGTATTGGTCTCAGGACCTCCAACCTGAGCTTCATCTGGCCAGGACAAGGCACTATGTGGGCTCCCACGGTGCACAGCTTCATCTTGGTGTTCCAGCTTCAGGAACAGCACTGATGAGTCACACTGGTGGAAATATGGAAGATAAGATTGTAAGAGCCTGCTGAGAACCAGGGCACAACTAAGACCTGTGAATCTGTGGTCTCTGCCTCCAGCCTCCCACATGTTTGTGGACAGCCTATTGAAGGACATGCAGGTGGAATTTCCCTCAGAGATGTTCCTCCAGTCTAATAAGGGTTGTGGTTGGTGTGCTATTTACAGAGTGTGGAAGATGAGCATTCCCTTTGATGGGAAGTTGAACCAGCAACTGAGCCTTGCGGTTTCTTATTTGCTCAGATCTGACCAGAAGCCAATGTTTGTCAGACTTGTCTTTCCCACAGCCCCAGAGAGAGTCCCTTTCAGGTGACTAGAGGTGGTTGGACCGGCCATCTGTGGCTGTGTATCACTGATGTATTAGGACCCCAGGTTGACAGCATGGAATTAAAGCTGCATAACATCACCTCCACAGGAACAAAAAAATAAGATCGGTTTTCTTGTGGCTCACAGTCAGGGTTCTGTGCTCCATTTCCAGCCAGACGATCCTATTGGAAGCACTGTGTTTGGTGTCACATGACCCAGCCTCAAAGGCTGCCTCTTCCTTTTTTCCTAGGGAATTTGATAGTATGTGAGAACATTCTCAGTGGCATCTTCTGCATTTCAGAAAAGCCTCTGGAGAAGGCTACTGGCCTGCATCACCACATGGTGACGCCCTTTGCAACAGTGGTGCCGGGCCGCGAGCTAACGGTGCTGATTAGGCCTGTTTCTTCTGGTGCTGGCCTGAGGAGAAGCTCAGAGAGCAGAGCCCAGCAGTTCCACCTAGATCAAAGTTAGCAAACTGAGACTCACCCCTGCCCCATACCTCTTCACGTTTATGACATCATCTAGTTTTAGACGTGAGTCAGCAGTCAGCCGTCAGCACCATCAGACCTACTTGCAGGCTGCTGTCTTTCAAATTGCACTCAGAAGGAAAGACAAGGGTGCCACCAAGGCAGGGACACACACCACAAAACAGAGGCCCCCCAATACACCCTCAGCATCAGGTGGCTATGCAAGGAATGTATAGATATCAGAAAGAAATGGCAGAGAAGGTACAGAAGGCAGGCTCCATGTGGCAGGCTCATTGGAACTCAGGACTCCTGGAACTCCAGGTTGGTCAAGTACAGGGCCCCATGCAGCATAGAACTCTGGACATGCAGGACGCACAGGGGCAACTTCTTCTCTTCCGCAGGTTGCATGGCCGCAGCTCAGGCCGCCTGCCTAGCCATTTGTTCCCCAGGACCAGCATCTGCCAGCATCCCACATGCGGTTGTTGGTGCTGCCACTAGTTCTCTCCTCTCATCCAGGAGGCAGGTGGCCCTTTGGGTCTCACTTCCTATGCTGGGTGCAAGCAGCCCCAGGCAGCATTGTCTGGTCTGCCCTTCGTCTCTCGGTGTCATGGGTGTTTGGTATTGACTCTACTAGGAATTCTAGTCGGTTCTGCAGAACCCATTTGCTCTTTAAGTCTTTGGTCTGAATACCTGGCTCCAAGACCATTGTGGCAGTGGAAAGGTCTCGATGGACATTGAGCCTTGTTCTGAGAGTCTTCCATGGGACACCCGAAGAGCCAGACCCAGGAGCAATAAGGGCAGAAGAACTCTGTGGGTGTTTCTTCCATATTCCCATGGAAGTCTGCCTCCAGTCACAGAGGAACAATGTGTCCTCACTTTCCCCCTCCTCTGGGTCTGGAACCAGTAACCTGAAGCATTTCCTTGTGTTGGTGCTGCCTCGACAGGCCAGCTGCTCCACACAGCCAGAAAGGTGCCGACTTTTCTGTCGTGCTATCAGAATGGAATGTTTTAATTGAGATATTTAGCTAAGATAAACAAGACTTTTCATAATGTCTCCTTTTTTTTTTTCTGGAAAATTAGGAGACAGGCTTGGAGGATGGGGACATGAGAGAAATTGCAAAACTGAACAGAACCCTGGGCAGAAACTGAGGAGGGCGGATGTGACCAAATGTTTGCGGGAAAGCACGCTGCAGGGCAGGCGGGAATTCCTGGCCCTCTGTCAGGAGCTAGGAACGTCCTGGGTGTCTGGCTCCTGGCCTCTCTGCAGTGGAGGTGGCAGGCGTAGAGGAAAAGGTGAAAACAGGAGCAGCTCTGGTGCCCACGAGGCAGGGAATTCCTGGTGGACAACTAGGGAGTCCTCAGGCCATCTTCTCAGTGTCTACTTACACTTTCATTGCAAGTGGACTGTACACATGTCTCCACGGGATGCCTATAAATGTATAAATATTAGGAGTTGGGGGAAGGGACCGATGAGCCCCCATGAACCTCAGCAAGGGACTTTGGAAGGGACAAGGATAATTACCTCAATCTCTACTGTACTGAAAAGATAATAAGCACTGTGTTTTAATACTGTTTGTTTTTTAAAGGGCTGAGTACCTCCATGTAAATGCCAAAACATTACAAAAGTGTTCTTCAGGTTAGATAAAGGCACACGGAAGGACATAACGATCCCAGGCTCACCTTCACCAAATGCAGCTATAGAGAGCTGATCACACGCTAATGTGAGAAACGGGAGGAATGCTCACAGTAACTTCACTGTACGGGCTCTTCTTGTGAGCCTCTTCGTGCCTGAAGCCGCAGCCAGCTTGAGAAATTCCCACCTAGCTGTTGGAGGAGACTCCTCCCTCGTCATCTATGGAGGAGAGTCACAGTCACCAATAGTTATGTTGATAGAGTGTGGCCCAGGATAGGTGGCTTGCAGAGTTTCACAAGCTATCCAGTGAGACTTTGTCACCTGCAAAGAGTGGGCTCAGGGCATAGCAGCTCCACGCTTTCATGTGCAAACAGTCCCGAAATCAAATGCAGTATAGTGACTCCTGGTTTCGTATTGATGAGCCACGGGATTCTCTAACATCCTGAAAGGCAAAGAAAGCGGTATACAGCGTGGCGAAGAGAGGAGACAGGAATGTGATTAGAGAGGTCGTGTTCAAATAAACTTAATAGCAATGTAACAACTGATTGATTTAAATACGTTGCTTGTGATGAAAGACCTGTCTCCATTCCTCTACTACTCTATGGAGGGCTGTATTGGGTACTTTTCTCATCCCTGTGATTTAAAAAAAAAATACCTGGCAAAAGCAACTTAAAGAAGGAAGGGACTATTGTGGTTCAGAGCTTGAAGGTACGAGTCTGTTGCAGTGGGGAAGGCATGGCAATAAACGAGTGAGAAGACAGCTGGTCACCTGGCACCTGCAGTTGGTCAGGAAGCAGAGAGAGCAGCACAAGCTGGCGTTCAGCCCACTTGCCCCTTCTTGTTTATCTGGGGCAGGGGTCTAAGAGAGGCTGTTGCCTACAAACGTTCATCCTGAAGCGCTCTATCACTGTGAGAAGATCCTCCAATGAAAGTGACAGCCATGGGCTGGGCCAGATGGAGGGCCCATGGTGCACAGCGTCGGGATCTGACTGGGGACCTGCCTTAGCAGCTGTAACCTTGACGGGATCTGCTTGTTACAACTGATTGCCCGACAGAGAAGCGTTAAGAGCTTGCCCAGGCTTCTTGTCCCCAACCCCATCATCATGAGCTGTGGCATGAATGTCTGTGTCTCCAGTCAGAGGCTGAATTGGGGCATTTGTATTTGGAAACAGCTGCAGACACACAGGAGAGACCTCTTTCCTCCCCAACATCAGTTCCTGCCTAATCAATCCATTGCCATCGTGCATATTGGTTATAGAACTGGACGGTAGTTCCTCCATCAAATACTGGCTACCCCAGTTGTCCAGGATGAAGTGTGATCTGCTCAGAATACTAACTCACTGTGCGGCGGGTTCTAAGGCCACACTCCTGCCAAAGGAAGTCCTGTCTGCCAGTGACAGCTGAGTGAGCGCCACTGAGGTGGAGAGTTGAGGATGGAGAAGCAGGAACTCAACTTCTAGGCTGATTTTGTGCTGAATTTGGCTTATAATCTTAGCTGAAGACATAACTTATGATCACTCAGGTTATGGGAGTGCTATGGCTTCTAGGCTTCCAACCTAATCTTGCAGGTGGTAGGTAGATGTAGCCTCCTTTCCCAAGGTGCCTGTTACATTCTGTGCTCCACACCCCTTTGGGAGGTGGGCTCCCCCAGAGAGGCAAGGAGGAGTCAAACCCTCGCTTCAGAAAGGATACGAACACTAGCTCTACAAAACACATAAATCCCACTTCCTGTTTCCTCTGCAAGCTCCAATAGGCAGCCTTCCCTCTGGTAGTGGGTGGAGCTCACTTCAGTCCCGCCCTAGGGTCCTTGACAATCTATCTCTGGTCAGGTATGAACCAGTCAGAGGCAGCTTGAAAAGAATGAGGAAGCTGTGTTCTGACACAGCTTTATCTGTGAATAATGACATTGCAATGACACATAATTGTCAAATGGTGCTATTACCACATTTCCTCTCTCTCTCTGTCTCTCTCTGTCTCTCTCTTTCTCTCTCTTTAACGTTTAAAATCATAAAAGTCTTTGCTGACAGGCCACACCCTGGGTGACTATGATCAGGTGCTTGTCAAGTATGAATAAAATCTCAGTTTTGGGCTACAGGAGAAAGCATCATGGCATGCATCTAGGTGCTGTGACCCCAGCATTGAACTAAGAGCTCCGCAGGGATCTGCCAGCCCTGAGGATGAGGGTTCTTACTCCAGATACAAAAGCACAATTGTAACAGGAAGGAAACAGGCCAAGGAGGCCAAGGAGACTGAATAGGGACCAGTTGAGGGGGTCTTGAGGGGAGCCTCCATGTCCAGCTCTGAGCACAGCCTTAGAATCTGACACAGTGTTTTTTAGAATGGAAATATTCCCAGTAGCCTGTGAGGTAGATAGAGCCTCCATGTGTATTTCAAAAATAATATTGTTTGCACTGATTCTCAAGGCTGAACAGAACCATACAGCTGACAGGAAGGGAAACCAAAAATGGTTAACAGGGACGCCTTATCTTACTGGTCTGTCTGTCTGAGTCCTAAACCTGGAAACTACCCGGCCCTTTGCAAACTGAGTCCTCAAACAGGTCTGCCTTATTGAAGAGTAGGAAAAGGCTGGGCTCCTGGGTACAGGGGCGGGGTCAACTCATAGACCTGAAGCAGGCAGGAGGCTGGCCCCAGGCAGGCAGCAAGTCTGGCGCAAGTCTCTGCTCAAGAGACTTTTTAAATCAGGAGAGCGAGGAGAAGAAAAAATAACTTGAAGGCAGGAACCCTTGGAGCAGCCCAGCGCTTGGTAAGGTTTGCTGCTGCCAATTTTTGCTCTGGCTGACTCCCCTCCTGACTCATTCTGGTTTCTAGAAGGCTG
>PVIU01008883.1:0-80018 GCA_004026605.1 Ondatra zibethicus | reverse complement strand
ACATCTGCACACACTCCTGCATTCAGACACACACACACACTCCTGCACACAGATACACACACACACACACACGTCCCCTGACCTCCACACACACTCCTGCACTTAGATATGCACACACACACAGCCCTCTCAAAGCAAATGTCAGTCGAACCTCAGGGCTTCAGCAAAAGATTCTACAAATGTCTGTTGTTCCCTTTAACTGTTAACTCAGTTCTGCCTCATTGGCCCTGCCAATTGTGAGGTCACGTGCAGCTCCTCTTTTTGACATGATTTTGAACACCGTCTTCAGGAAGAACAATTCTTGCTATTGGTACTATTGGTTTGAATTCAGATAGGTGACTCTGGTTTTTGTGCTGTCCCCCTCTCCCCAGAGGTGAGAAGATGTCAGATTCCATAAGCGGAGTTCTGGGTTGCTGGAAGAATTGACCTTAGATCAGAAATCAGAAAAAGTCACATGAAGTGAGAGAAATAAAGAAATTAAGAGCATGTGTTTGTATATACACCTATTGTTTGTATCTATAGTAGAAACTATCATAAGCTGTTCTATTATCCTTAGACAAAAGGGAAAAGATTATGCTGAATTTATAATAGAAATATTAGACATGATAGAAAAATATTTTCCCTGGAGTCTCACTGACCCCAAAGAGAAAACAACATTGTGACTTATGGACCACTCCCGTGAAACCTTCAGGACCTCCTTCAGAAATACAAGAAGACTTTGGGATTCAAAATGTTGTCTTATCTCAAAGACACTTAATTATAAATAATAATGGTTATCATTTATAAAGCACTTATTGAGTGCCTGGCACTGTACTAGGTTATTTATACAAAAATGTATTTATTGAATACCTACTGCGTGCCAGACTTTGTTCTAAAGGCTCACAATGCAGTAGTTAAGAAAGACATGCAGAGTCTATGCTTTCTGGAAGCATCCACTCTAGTAAGAGCAGATGATACTCAACTTAAAAAGTCTTACATTATTGTTTATGTGCGTGTCTGTGTGAGTGTGTGTGTGTGTGTGTGTGTGTGTGAGAGAGAGAGGGGGGGAGGGGGGAGGTCAGAGGACTTATGGGAATTGGTTCTCTGCTACCATGTGAGTCCTGGGGATCTAACCCAGGCAGTCAGCTTGGTGGCAGGTACCACTAGCCACTGAGCCATCTCATCAGCCCATCCTTAAGTTTATAAACACGCAAAAAGATAGCAAGTTTTACGCAGAGAATCAAAATTCCTAGTAGACAGTGAATGCATTAAGAAAGGCCTCTGAAGGGAATACAATTAATTTTACCTTTTTTTGAGACAAGGATTGCAATTTATTGAAGACGGGCCTTGAACTCACAACTTTCTTATCTTTGCCTACTGAGTTTTAGGATTATAGGTGTACAATACTATACCTACCTAATCAAAATCTTAGAGAAAGGAGGAGCCACCCTAATGAACTTTATCCACGAGAGAACCCAGTTCTGTTGCTGCTATGGGAAAATCAGGTTGAGGCCAGATCGTTTCTTAATGGTAGCACCATGGTTCCCGTACTGTCCTTTGTCCACTGAACGTCACTCTGAAGAGTAACAAGGTCTGGTCCATTTATCACCAAGAGGGAACAGTGGTTGTGGGCGGCACTAAGTAGGTGGGAAAGATGGAAGGCGGGTGGCTTGGAAAATGTAAGCTCAGAGTTTATTGTTGCAGGTGTGACTGGTCTAAGCAAAACAGAGCTGCAAGGGAAGAGTGATCTGTGTCCCCATGAGCGTCAAGGCCAGGTGGGGAGAGAGAATGCCCAGAGGTCTCACAGGCAGGGCCAGGTTGTTTGCGGTGTCAAGCCCACCTTCCTTGTCTGTCTCCATAGTCATGTCCTTGGACTTCTGAGTGACAGGATGCCGATGAATCTTAAAGAGAAACACTGGGTCAACTCTCTGTCACTCTAACAAACACCCGAGAAAATCCACTTGAAGACAAGAGATTTACTCCACCTTAGTTCTGGGGGTTTCTATCCAAGACCAGGCAGAGCTATTGTTGGACATGAGCCTCCTATTAGGAGGTGGTGGAAATGTGAACATGTAGTGCTTAGAGTAAGGACTTCTGTCCACTGGAGTGTGCCCTTGAAGGAGAAGCCCTGTCTTGAGGTTTGCCCTGCCTTACACACCCATAATGAGGTCGCCTTCCAGTCCCCCTAGAGGCATAACAGCAATGGGTCTGACCAGAATTGCTCCCTGGGACTTGTGTTTTGAGACCTGTTTTCTTTCATTCATCAGCTTACTGTTCGGAAGAGCAAACTCCTATTAGGGTAGAAGTCTCATAGCCTGGTTGGCTATCTCAGCCTTCTTTTGGGGGTGTCTTTCTATTTTCTAGATGCTTGTTACCAGGTTTTTGGGAAAATTCACAATTCTTTTTAGAGGTAAGAAGTTTAAAGTTGTTAGTTTTGTTAGCTCTCCATGTTTGAAAAGAATTGGGAGTGTACAAGCATGGGTGCCTGCCTAAGCTTGATCCTCAGAAACTATGCTTTAAAAAAAAAAAAAAAACAGGCATGATGGCTGATGCCTGCAATCCCAGTGCTGGGGAGGCAAAGCTAAGAGGATTCAGGGATTGCTCCCCGGCCAGCCTACCCTACTTAGAGAGCTTTGGACAGTGAAAGAATTTATATCAAAAAAACAATATGGATGATGCCTGGGGAATGGTAGCGGAAGTTGTCCTTTGACTTCTATATGCACACACATAATCCTGGACATGCATGCCTTTATATACACTAATGAAAACATGTGGACCCATCTATGTTGCTTAGCGTCTGCATAGCCGTGGGGTTCAAGAACATACATGTTAATGAGTATTGCAAGTAGTACACTCAAGCTTTAGCATCTAGCCCAGGTTAGTGGCTCTCTCTCTAAGAAAGATTTCTCTATGAGATGTAAAGATATTGATAACTAGACCATACTTTGGACCATCAAGTCACACCCTCTAGGTAGAACTTAGCTGTCTACAATTCTTAACTTTTTTAAGTGGATCTTAGGTGGTTGAAGGGAAGTGCCTTTCCTGGTGTAAAGTATCAAAGGAACAAAAGTCAGTATAGGGAGGGAACTCTGTCCTGAATCAAATCTGTGGGGGCTTCCTTCACAGTGTTAGCCCCACTCCGTAACTTTACCCAACAGCCAAACCCCAGACACTTAGAGCTGTCTTAAGATCTTGGTGTTCACAAGAATCATTGGAAACCTTAGCCAAAGCCAGCCTCCTGGGCCACACCTCTGCCTGCTCCAGGAGGGCGAGGTGACGCGAGGGAACAGTAATCTGACATGCGCCTGGGTGACTCGGGTGCAATCTGTCCATGGTCCCTCTGAGAAACAACATTTAGACCAGCGCTGTGTCAGTTTGCTGTCTGTTGCTGTGATAAACACAGTGGGGGAAGAAAGGCTTTATTTGGCTTACATATCCTGAGCATAGTTCATCACTGAGGGAAGAAAGGGCATGGCCTCAAGGCAAGAGCTGAAGCAGATACTGTAGAACACTGCTTCCTGATTGCTCCCAATGGTTTACCCCTCAGCCCGTTTTCTCACACTAGACAATCACCCACAGTTGGCTGGGCCCTCCCATCTTAATCACTAATCAAGAAAATGCCCTAAAGACTTGCCTACGGGCAATCTGATGGGGACATTTTCTCAATTAAGTTCCCTCTAAGTTCCTTCTTCCCAGAGGATTCTAATTTGTGTCAAGTTGATGCAAAACGAACCAGTACAAGTGCATCTCAGTTTTGGGTGAGGTTGTGAGGGCGGAAATTTGACCTTGTTTAGAGACATTTTTTGATGGTCATAATTGGTGTGTGTGTGTGTGTGTGTGTGTGTGTGTGTGTGTGTGTGTGTGTGTGCCTGCTCCTAGTAGAGTTCAAAGACAACATCTTGGAATAAAGAGAACATTATTGACCAGTAACTATTTACCTGGTCCCCAACATAGGCCAAGGCTGAGAAATGGTACCGAATCTTCATTCTCTGCTTAGCCTCTAAAAAGAGGGGGAAGAAAATAAAAAGAAAAAAGTTAATGACCCCTTTCAGAACTTCGATAGCTAAGATGTGGAGTAGCTTAGGAATAGAGTATTTGCCTAGTATATACAAAACCCTGAGTCAACTCCCAGCAAGTAAACAAACAAACTTCTTAAATTGAAAATTTAGCAGTAAGAAATGTTTTGTGCCAACAGCAAGCAAACCTTCTGTAGACCCGAATCCCTGAGCATTTGCTTCAGCTCCAGCTGGATTCCTCCTCTAGTGTACACTCCACACCTGACAAACGAGGAAACTAGCTCAAGCACACACTCTTTGGGACAGGCCATAAAGTAGATTTGTGTCTGCTCACCAAGCCTACTGTCTACAGGAAGGAACAAGCCCATGGGCCCAATTTTAGTTTGAAAGTTTAACACAAATTTGTTGGGGGTTGAATGAAGGTTATGTAGGGATGTAATGAATTTGTGACATGAACATGGGACAACCAATGTTGATATTCCTCAAGAAAGGAACTTGAATGCCAAAAAGTGAGAAGGAACACAGGAACGCCTGTGACCTTCTTCAATTTCTAGAGACCAGTTAGGGTAGGTTACACTCCCATACCCCAGATGTTTTTCTCGGAAAACAAATAGCATCGTTGGGCTTTGTAGAACCCTGAACATGCCCTCTGTGCAGCAGGTCTCTCTGCTGACTTGTAAACTCGTAATTCCGTTATCAGAAGAACTGTAATAATAAAAGTGAACATCAGTGTGCAAATTATACTCCAGTGTTTGGCTGCCTTGAGTCTCTTGCTTTAAATCTTCGGTATTAATCAGGAGGCAATTTGGCCAACCTCTCCCACAAATGTACCAAGTTTCATCTAGGAAAATAGCTTTGATATTTTTTTCCTCCACATCCACCAACTAATACTTCTACTTCTGAACCTGCCAGGGGAATCTACAGACACAGGAGCCATGAGAACACAGGGACCACCCCACAAACAGTCATCACATGGGTCATGTCTGCCACTGTGTCTGGCTACCAGCTGGCAACAGTAAGCCACTAACTTGGTCCCTAAGCCAACCCTGAATTCCAGGAAATTAAAGTTCAGTACATAAGTCTGCCCAGATCTTGGAGAGAAATGTCAAGGAGACAGTATCCCGTATGGCTCTAAATATAGCCAGGTGATTACCGTTGAAGCTCTCTAGAGAAGACGCCCTCAGCGGCCCATGTGAAGCAGTGAAGCAGCGAAGGACTCCTTTGTTTGTTGACAGAAGCTGTCTCTATGTAGTCAGCCACCTTTGGAGTGGGTGTTGGCAACACAATCAATATTTGGGTACTGTGGAGTTACTATGCCACAGGGTTGGCCATAGTCAAGGACAAAAAATAGCACCATAGCGTGGCTTCTTAGGCCACACCGTTTACTAAACTGAGCGTGTCAGTTTTCCTCACCTCGATTTTTAGTCCACTTGTCATGCTTGGCCTGAATATTGCATGGAGAAGAGTGGTCGCTGCCTCTTTTCTGTGTGCTGGAGAAATCTGTCAAGACCATTGATTCTCCAAATGCTACTTTAAAGCTCTGTCTCCTTTCTCCAGCGAGATCGGAGAATCTAGACTTGAAATGCATCAAGATCGGAGAATCTAGACTTGAAATGCATCAAGATCGGAGAATCTAGACTTGAAATGCATCAAGATCGGAGAATCTAGACTTGAAATGCATCAAGATCGGAGAATCTAGACTTGAAATGCATCAAGATCGGAGAATCTAGACTTGAAATGCATCAAGATCGGAGAATCTAGACTTGAAATGCATCAAGCAGATCAGGGCCGGATTGCAACAAGTTGCTGCCTGTGGTTTAGGACCCACCGACAGCTTTACTTTCTCTTCTTGGTGCCTTAATTTTCCGTCTTGGCAAAAGATGCCGAGATAGCTTGCAGTTATGAAAAGTATGAAACTATGTTTATCTCAAATAGTTTGCGACGTTCCTCATCAGCCAGAGGCCCACCACAGGTGTGAGTCTTTATTATGCAAACATAGCAAAGTAAACAGGCACATTTTGCACACCCCTTTCCCCCGTACAATGCTTTGAATATTTTCTTTGTGATGGTCAATGACTTTGTTTAACTTCAAAAACAGCCTGAATTGAAAGGAGGGGCTGGGAGACTTGAAACTGTTTGTACAAGCTCTGAAGTGAGTGATGGCTAAGCTGGGCATAGAGTCCTGACATTTTGTCAGCTCCCCAAGGAGGCAGATGTAATGTCCACAACTCACCTGCCATGCGCTGATAGAAAAAAAAACCCTGTTATGCACAGATTTTAAGGCTACACACGTGACCTTTAACCCCAGAGCCTTTCCAGAGTTTTCCACTGGGTATCAGAATTCGTCCAGCTATTTCCAGCTGGGCATCTCCTTGAGCCTTACTTGCAGCTCAGCATTTTCACAGTGGTGGCTATTGTTGAAGGACTGCTTCCCCTCCCCCGCGGGGCAAGGACCATTTGGTGAAATTGGAGAGGGGGGTGGGCGGGTGTGGGGGTGGGGGGCAGGGGGACCTTTTGCTTTCCAGTTGAATCCTAGTGTCCTGAAAGGAATATTTCTGTGGCCACTGGAATTCCTGTCCTCATGTCAGGTTTCTGAAGACCTTGAAGGATCCTGGGAGACAAACAACTTATCCGTGCTGTGAAATTCAGTGTCTTGACAACAGAGTGGAAACTCAGACCGACAGACAGACTCTAAGAACCGGTGCTTAAAAAACACAAATTCACACCAGAGCAATGGATTGAGCTCCCAAGGTCCAGTCGAAGAGCAGAAGGTGGGAGAAGATGAGCAAAGAAGTTAGGACCGCGAGGGGCTGGACCACCCACTGAGACAGTGTGCCTGATCTAATGGGAGCGCACCAAATCCAGCTGGACCGGGACTGAATGAGCATATGATCAAACTGGATTCTCTAAACGTGGCTGCCAATGAGGGCAGAATGAGAAGCCATCAACAATGACACTAAGACCTATCTCCTCTTCATGTATTATCTTTTTGGGAACCTAGTCGATTTGGATGCACACCTTCCTAGGACGGGATGGAGGGGAGAGGGCCTTGGACTTCCCACAGGGCTGGGCACCATGCCCTCTTTTAAGGAAACAGTGGCGGGGGGGGGGAGCGGGAGGGGACTGGGAGAAGGGGAGGAAATGTAAATTCTTTTTTTTTTGAATGGAAAAAAATAAAAGAATATGGGAAAAAACACGAAAAAAAAATCTAGTAGCTGAATTTCAGGGCAAAGTACAAATCTTGATTAATATTTTCTGCTAACCTGATTAAAACCATCAAAGATTATTTATTAGAAGAGGAATTTGGGGGGCATACCTAATAAATAACAACATGGGGCATATCCAGGAGAAAAGAATTCAAGCCTAAAACAATATATTTCCCGTAAATAAAAAGGGTTCTCAGAGCAAACAAACATATCTGTTGAGTTAATCAGAGGACCAATTGGAGAATTGGAGTGAAAGAAAAATTACATACAGTTGTCAGTGATGCTCCAACAAGGGTCTGGGAATCCCTGGCTTGGTGACACTGTCTTTTGAGATAAATCAGAACTGCCATGGACTGTGTCACAAGGCAACAGCTCTCTAGAACTTGCAGTAAAGCTGAATATTTCTACTGTTCCTTCCAAGGATGGTTCATTTATTTTTCTGACTTCTCGAATTGTCAGTCCAGAGGAGCCCAACATTTGCTGTGCACATGGGTGCTTATAGCGCCTTCATAGAAATTTCCACTGAAGTGAGCTAAAAATAGCCGAACGAAAGGAAAGTGGTGGGCGCTGTCTTTGGAACTACTAACATCATCATTTCCTTCACTTAATGGACAACGAAACTGAGATACAGAGAGCTGAATGGTTTCCCTCCCAGGTTACAGAGTTCATAAATGATAAGTCTGTCATTTCTTTAATGCCCTGGGACAAAATTCAGTGCTAATCTATAATGTCTAGCTTACTCTAGACACTGTTCTCTCTGGAGATTCAATATACTAAGATTCAAAACCTGCGATAGTCTAGAAATGAAGTAGGCTCATAATTGCATTTCTGAAAAGCACCTCCCACATACACATACACGAGTTGTCCCTCAGTATTGCAGGGGCTAGTTTTAGCACCTCTGCAGATGGCAATCCACTGGTAATAGTATCTTTCCCAAAGCGTCAGTGTTTGCAGCAGCCTATGTATGTCCTTCCACCATCTTTAAATCCTCTTCAGATAATCTATAATACTGAATGCCATGTAAGTATCCATTAAATTGCATTTTTAGAGAATAATAATGAGTAAAAATCTGTACACATTAAGTACAGCCACAGTTGTATCTCTCTCTGTGTGTGTGTCTATGTGTTGGGGTGTGTAGTTAAATGCACATGTACAAAGGTCAACCTTGGGTAGCCCATCCATCTACCTTTAACTCACCAGCCCAGAGTTTGCCAAGAAGGCCAGGTCAGCTAGCCAGGGAACCTCAGGGACTGATTTCCCTGATTCCCTATTACTGCGATTGTAAGTATGTGCCCACAGCTTGATTTCTTTTCTAGGAGAGTTCTGGGGATCAAACTCATGTCTTCATGCTGTAAGAAGACAAACACTCTACTGAGTTATGACCCCTGCTGCAGACATAATTTTTCCAAATATTTTTTCTGTTCTTTTAAAAAATTCTTTTAATTGAAATAAAATTATATCACTTTCCCCTCCCCTTCCAGGTGCCTTCCCTGGAACCCCTTCCATGAACCCCGCCTTTCTCAAGTTGATCTTCTATCTGTGGTTGATTCCAATCCTAAATGTAGGCTGAGCAAGGTATCCATCAAAAGAAAATGGGTTTCAAAAAGCCAGTAAAAGCAGCAGGGACAAATCCTGGTGCCACAGCCAGTGGCCCTGCAGTCTGCCCCTGTCATACAACTATCACCCACATTCAGAGGGTCTAGCTTGGTCCTCTTCTGGTTCCTTCCCTGTCTGGCTGGAGGTGGTGAGCTCCCATTAGCTCAGGTAAACTGTTTCAGTGGGTTTCCCCATCATGACCCCTGACATAGACATATTTTTTCCAAATATTTTTTTCTGTTCTTTAAAATTTTTTTTTGGAATTGAAATAAAATTACATCACTTTCCCCTCCCCCTCCAGGTGGCTTCCTGAAACTACATCATGGTCTTGGTCCTTCCTCACAGCAATGTACCTTGCCCTCTCTGGGGAGTGGATGAGAGGTGGGGTGGGGGGAAGGTAGAGGGAATTGGAGGAGGGGAGTGAGTGAGAACTGGGATTGATATGTAAAATGAAAAAAGATAGTTTGTTTTCTTTTTTAAAAAAAAGAAAAAAGAAAAGAAAAATAAAAAATCATAAAACGTTAAAAAAAAGAAAAAGAAATCCTAGATGTAAACTCATAGGTATGAGTGTCAAGAGTAAATGTAAATCCCACTAAAATATAAAATAATGATTAATCAGAATAGTAATCATGGACATATATGCCAATACAACAAATATCATTTCACACAGTAGTGATGAATAATATTATGACATAATGGAAAGAGACTTGGAGAGAACGTAAATGCTTATGGCTTCTTGGAGGCAAGGCTTAACAGCATCTAGCCATGGTAAAGAGGCCTGTGTGGTATGACCCAAGGGTCTCAGTGGTAGGTTAGTCCAGAGCAACTCTTCCTCAGGTGCAAGAATGCTCACTGAAGCAATGCTTGGTATTCAGAGAAATCAGAAATGACTAAATGTTCTTCAAAAAGCAAAATGATAAAATGTATATTTGTATATTGAAAAACTATGTGGCAACATTATGCCAACACTACACACATGCAAGCATATGCAACGCACACACACACACATATGCATCGCTAATATATGTGTACCCAGAGGTACACTCAGGCACGCACATGCACTCATATTCAAACACACACAAACTCATGAAAGTACACAAACATATATATGCAAGTATATACACAAACACACACACGAACATATGAACCCCTTATACACACATATATAGACAAGTATGCACACACAGACACACACATATGCATGCATGCTTCTTGACTCACAATACAATTATGTCCCAGTGAGCTCATTTTAAGTTCAAAAATTCTAAGTAAAAATATACTCAAACTGCCATATATTGTAGCTTAGACTAGCCAATCATATATAGGCTCAAAACACATATGTTGGCCTAAAGCTCTTCAAAGTCACCTAGCTTCAAGCCCATTTAACAGTCAAGTTCAACAATAAAAGCATATCGTAAAATAAATAGCATTCCATGTACATCACATTTAGAAACACGGCAAACAATATTTAAGCATTCAAGTACAAGAAGTAAAAACAGAATTATGCTTAGCAGTGACAAGTCTCAAAGGGACAGCAGTGTAGGAAGGGACAGGAAGGGCATGGGCTAGGTAGGTAGATGCGTAAAGAGAACAGCAACACTGCAGGTGGGGAACTTAAGCTAAAAGTTAAGGCATTAACTAAAAGGCATTACCATGTATTCTTTGTATTCATTTAGGTGTACCAAATACTGACCAAATTAAAGGAAAGGAGTTTTCCCTAAAGGACAACTTGGCTCCATCCTAGCTCCCTCTTCCCACTGTGCTGCCACTATCAAATAGAGATGAACTCTCTCATCCACAGTCTACTTCCCAGCCCATCCTTCCCACAGGCCCCTGCAGGGCTTTCCACAGACCCTTGCATCACTTCCCACAGGCCCCTGCATGACTTCCCACAGGCCCCTGCACGACTTCCCACAGCCCCCACATGACCTTAGCAGTTCTGTTCCTAAGCTTCTAGGTCCTTGTTCCAACCTTGAGCTTCACTAGCACTGCTAACTCACAGTCTGCACCCTGAATCTTGTTATCCAGAATGTCTATTTCCCAGAAACTCTCTTCTTCATGCCCTTGTGGACCTCATCTTCCCTTTGACCTCACATGGCCCAACCTGAGTTATTTTCTTCTTTCTTGACTAATCTGGATCCATAAGTGGTATCTTGGAGCCTTGGTGGCATCTGTCTTGTCTAACCCCACACGTCGTTGCCTCTCATCCAGCCTGAATGATGCTACTAGAGAACTGTGCTGCAGTCTTTGCCCCAGCATGTTGTAAGAGGAGCAGCGGCCCTGTCCCACTGCCCGGCTAGCTTAAGCCCCGAAATAACCACACAGAAATTGTATTAATTAAATTACTGCCTGGCCCATTATATCTAGCCTCTTCTTGGTCAACTCTCACTCTTGATCTAACCCATTTCTATTAATCTGTGTTCACCACTAGGTCGTGGCTTACCGGGAAAGCTTCTAACCAGCATCAGTCTCGGGCAGGAGAACCATGGCGTCTGCCACACTGCCTTCTTCCTCCCAGCATTCTGTTCTGTCTACTCTGCCTACCTGATTTCTGCCCTATCAAAAGGCCAAGGCAGTTTCTTTATTCACCAATGAAAGCAACACAAATACAGAAAAACCTCCTATAGCATTTCCCCTTTTTCTGTTTAAACAAAAAGGAAAGGCTTTCATTTTAACATAGTAAAATTACATATAACAAAACAGTTATCAAGCAAGAATTACAGTTAAAATATTTAGATCTAATTTATCTTTTATCATAACAATGGAAACTATAATAATAACTATTCATTCTTTGACTCCATCAAAGACTCCAGAAGGATATAGTATTACCTGAGTAAACAAGAAATAAACAACTTCCAAAACTCTAGAAATGACAGAGACATCTCGCTTCCTGGACAGTCACCCAAAGTTGTTTTGTACTGTTGGGGCAACCATCTTTAGCCTACAGGCCCATAGTATCCAGCAGACTTTTCCATGAAGCAGGAGATTTCAAAGACAGTTTAGTCACTTTCTTCTATATCCTGCAGAATGTCTCACAGACTCTTTTATGAATCAGGAATCCTGAAGGATCATCTCACCTTTAGGCAAGTTCAGCAGTCCTCTCTCTGTGGGTTCTTTGTGTTCAGTTTATGCAACAGTCCAGGCAAGAACAGTTTCTTGCCTAAATGGCTAACAAACTCCATAAGGAGCCTCTTCGATGCCCATCTTTCTCTTGAAGTAGCTTGGTGCTGCCAGGAGCGGACGTGTCTCATTGTCATGAAAAGTCTTAAGTTATTAAAACATTATATGCCATATTCTGTAGTCTTTGAAAGATATGAAGAATGCCTATTTAACTGAAATATATCTCCATATATCTAGAAAATCTAACTATCATGACTACAAACTTGACTATTATGAGGATTATCCATTAACAACGTATATTTTCTAATTATACATTACATTTTTAAATGAAATACACAATCACAATACCTTAATCAAGATCAGAAATATATGTACATAAAACAAAATTGACCTTAAATTTATATCAATTCTGCCACACTGCCCTTCTTCTTCCCAGCATTCCATTCTGTCAACTCTGCCTACCTGATTTCTGCCCTATCGAGGCCAAGGCAGTTTCTTTATTCACCAATGAAAGCAACACAAATACAGAAAAACCTCCTACACCACCAACATCTCAAATCTATAACTTCCATAGCAACCAGGCTCTGGATCCTGATGTTAATCCAGACCCAAGAGATCTAAGGCACTACTATGAGATTGGTGTTTATTCCTCTCAATAGTGCTGCCCCACGACCCAAATAGCTCCCTTAAAGACTCCCTCACCTTCGCACCATTACATTAGAGAATTAAGCCTCCTTTTGAGTTGTGGTGGGAACAGACCTCACTTAACGCATGACAGAGTATGGGTGGAGGTCCTAATCTTTAAGACCCTTACCATGGGGCTTGTGGGACAAAGCCATTTTCTCCCACCTCTTCCTGTGCTACCCTCTTGGGTTCCCACATTGGCCCTCCCCAGTGAATTTTTCACCCACCTCCAGGCCCCCAGACTGGTCCACCTTAGCATCTGCCTGCTCCTTTGTTCATTGCATGCTCGCCTCCTCATTTTCAGCTATCTTCTTGCCAGTCAGCCTGGTTCTCCTCATCATCCCCTCAGCAGCAACTCTATGCCATCTTGATAAAAATTGTTACGTCCTGACTTAGAAGCCATTTCTGCCACCAGTGGACTGGGGCTGCCCTGAAGGAAGACATCGTGCTTATCCTGTTTAACACAGAGTGGCAAGGCTGAGGCATGCTCTTAATGCCTATTGCTTTCCCAGAGGAGGGCCTTCACCCCAATAGCACCCAGTACTGAAGTCACAGAAGGAGAAACAGCACTCTTGTTGGGGATCTGGGGTTTCGATGAAGGGCCACCCTTAGAGCCAGGTGCTACACTGGGCCTTGCCTCATAGAAATTGCTTCATAGTCATTCTCACACTGCCCCGGGGCCAATGTCCATTTGGTATATTTGCTCCATATACACACAAAGTGATTGGGAAATTTAGTTGAAAGAGCCACCAAGTCTTTACAAGCTTGAAAAGTACAACCATAGGAAATAAAGTTCACAGTGCCTAAATCAGCATGAAGAGGAATGCTGGGAAGGATGGCTCAGTGAGGAAGGCACAAGCATGGAGACCCGAGTTCGATCCCCAACACACACATAAAAAACTAGTGTGGCGATGTGTTACTGTAATTATTGAAGGGACTCTGGCCAGCCTGAGCATGGCAAACATGGCTCTGGCAGGCTTTGCCCTGCTATCCCTTTCTCTCTGCCTTGCTAAAAATCATTAGATTATATCCCTAATGCTAACCACCAAGGTTTCTTCCTTTATTTGGCCACATCCTCCTCCCGAGGCTGACTACCAAAATATCAAAATATTGAAGTGAAGCAATCAAAAGCCCCCTTTTGGCTGTCACAATTAACATGGCCAATCAAAATTAAAAACCTCGTCCTAACACAGGGTTTCTGCATTAACTTTATAAACTAAACTACCATTTGCCTATGAGCCATGCCTGTCTCCTTTCTATCCAGAGGCATCCTTTGTCCTCCCAGAGACAAATATTCCTCCTTCTTCTCCCTTGTTTCTTCTCCCTTCTCCCTCATCCTCTGTCTCCTGTCTTTGTCTCTTATTCCCTGCCCTTTGTCCCTCTGGGAAAAATAGATGTCTTTTGTGCTGAGAACTTGGTCTTGGGTCTCTTGTGCCAAATACCATTCCCTTTGATGACAGTGCTGGAGAGGCATAGACAAAGGACCCACTGACTAGTTCCAGAGAGGCAAAGTGGACGGTGCCAACACTCTAGGTTGGCTGCTGCCTTCTACATACACTGCCACAAACATATACATAAAACAGGAAGAAGAAAAATTGTGGAAGCTTAGTGATTTTCTCTTTCCTCAAGGTTTGCTCCTACGCAGCAAGTAATGCTTCATCTTCAACAGAATGCTGCATGCAACCTCATAGAGTAGAGACCTTGCACGGGGACAATGGTTGCGGAAATAAAACTCTAGAATAAGGGTAAATTATCTAAGATTTTCAATCCAGGAGTCCTCAATCCATTGTAGGATAGCTAACAAGACTTGCAGAAGGCAGGAAAGCCTTTAATTGTGACAATCTGACACTGGACTGCAGGACATAGAACAGAAGTTATTTCAACTCCATGAGGTAAATTAGATATAATCTACAGCTAAGGAAGCCAAGCCCTGAAGAGAAGAATCTCAATCCTGCTTGTGTGCGTGAGTCATCTGCTTGTGTTTCCCTTGGCAAGTGTACTCTGTCCTTTCTCTCCTGGGCAGCCTTTGTCTTCCAGGCTCAAAACAAAACATGAGGAGTGAGCAAATGCGTGGTGTGGCTGCTTCTGCTGCTCTGGATCAACAAGACTGAGTCCTTTAGAGCAGATACAGAAGAAGGGGCTGACTTGGAGGCCCGGGCCAGGGTCAGGTCCCTGGAGAAGCGATGGTGAAGGTGGTGTGTGGAGATATGTGAGCGGTGCATTGGGTCAGCCAGGCATGGCCGGGGTGTGGAAGTCTGGGCCCTTTCTTACACTCGTTTATATGATCCTTCAGAAATACTCCAAGATAGGGTCTTTTGTTATGTGCATTCTATATGTGAAGACATCGACTTCCCAGAGAAATTAAATGATACACCTAAACTTACAGTTAGGATTTTATTGTATTTATGTTTGTTCGATACAGGGTCTTGTTGTATAGCTTGGTTGTCCTGGTACTTGCAATGTGGCCCAGGCAGGCCTTGCACTCAATGCCAACATTGCAAGGGTATGCCTGGCTCACAGTTTGGATTGTAGTCTAGCTCTGTACACTTGAAAACTTTGTGTTCATAACCAATGTTATGCCTTCCCCAGCTTTTAGGTGGCATGACAAAGAGAAAGGGTTAGTCTGGAGCTAGGATTATAGTGGGGAGTCTTCATTTTGTTAACTTTTGAGACAGGGTCTAAGGTAGCCTAGGCTGGCCTCAGACTTACAGCGTGAATGAGGATGAGCGCAAACTGCTGTTCCTTCTGCCTTCACCTCCCGAGTGCCAGGGCTACAGGTATGCCCTATCGTGTTGGGTTTTGAGGGTGTTGGTAGGACTTTGTGTACGCCAAGTAAACACTGTATCAACTAAGCTGTCCTGCAGGGACACTTTCTTATAGGTTGACAATACAACAATGAGATAGCTCATCTTTGACAGTCCCAAAGTGTATAATAAAGGGACAATGAGACAGCCCCTCTCAATAGCTGCCCCAAGGTACAGTAAAGAAGAACTCTCAGCACTCCCGAGAAAATATGTTCTTTTGCTTTTTAATTTGAGCAAACAATAAAAACCATGAGCTTGTGGCAAAGATGCTGGGAAGGAAAGGAAAGAGCCAGGAAAAAACAGTCAAAAAATGGTAACCACTAAACTGTCCTAATGAGTTTACCGAATGCTTCGAATAGTTGATGGTTGGTTCTGGCTGTAGAGGCTTTGACACAAGCAGGACCAGGTTGGGTTCTTTAACAATGGGTAATTATTTTCCCAAGCTGGAGCGGCTTTCCATGAAAAAAACTCATAAAGAGAACTCAGATGGCAACCTATGAGCTCCCAACACACAGTGCAGGGCTGGTGACTTTTCCACCTGTGGGGCTTTGCTGCTCAAAGCGAGGCCCCCTCCCACTGCCCATGCTGTCCAGGTAAACAGGCACACTGGAGCAAGAACCTGTGTTTTCAACAGGAGCTCTGGGTAAGTTTTATGTGCATTAAAGCCCAAGGAACACTATCCTTGTGCATCCTGTGCCATCTTGGCAACTTGGTGAAACCTATTTGTCCATCAGAACCTGGTTCAGACACCACTCCTAGCAATGCCCAGAGACTTACTCACGTACTCCTTTCTTCCATTTCTCTGGAACTCTAACACTGCTGGCAGTCTGTCACTAGTAGAACATCTCTTTCACTTCATGTCAGTCAGTAGTATCACTCAACAAGAGGTTCTAGAAAGCCCCAAGTGATTCAGTTTAGTAATAATTACTCAGAGGAAGTCTTTCTGGGCCAACAATCTTTAAATATTTCTTTGTACAGTGAGCTTGTTAAACCAGAAGTCTGTGGACTGTCTAGGTTCTGATTCCATATTTAGTTAGGTCCGATTTGCAATTTTGACAAGGAACACTAAGAAAATTCTAATAGAACATTCTGGCTACTGCCGTGGGGGAGAAAGCAGGAGGGGAGTGGAGGAACAGGAGAGTTGGGGAGGCAGATCAACAAAATGGATGAAATGTCATAATGAAACCCTTTACTTTGTATGCTACTTAGAAAACCAACCTTAAAAATGGAAGAGGAAGACTCCTGTCTAGAAACATTTTGTGGTACCCAAAATGCTGAGTTCCTCATCTAGTGGGCACTACAAGGGTCCTGCTTACTGTCCTGGTCTCTACCCACCAGGTTCCGTGGATGTCTTAATCTGTCAGCAAGGAGGACCAGATGTACCTGGACCATATGTCACTACAGATGACAGACAAGGTGAGATGGTCTCCCTTTCCAGTGATGGCAGTGAGGTGTTCAGCACTGATGGACACCTCTACCGGCAAACCTGTCCTGAGACCCCCTCTAATATTCTGGAAATCCAAGAACAGATGTCATGTCCACAGGTCTGTGTGAGCCCCGTAATGATATGGGTATATGTTTATGATCTCAAAAGTCACACAGCAGGGCTGGGGGTGAGGAATATCTTTAATGACAGGAATTAGACCCTTGGGACCTTTTATAACTCGCTAGGGTCACATAGTTGAGGAGGATTTGAGTCAGGGATCGAGACACAGTTAAAACTGGCCGATCTGGGAGCTGTTTTCTGCTTACTATCTGCTAGGTGGTATCGTCTTTCTCGGCTGCTCCGCTTCCTCATTTTCCTCACAAAATTGCCCAAGGATGAAGAGGCATGAGCTTCCTTCATGTCAACCTGCTGGTTTTCATTTGACAGTCTGCCACATTAGCAGCATGGGTCATATACAGGTATTTTAATTAAAATTATACCAAATAAAAAAATTCAATTTCTCAGCCCTACTACTAGCTTCATCTCAAGTGCTTAACAGCTTCCTATGGCTAGTGGTTCCTGAACTGGACCTCATGACTAGCCACCATCATGGAACGTTCTAGTAGGTAATACTGTCCTACAGTTTGCCTCCTGACTTGTCAAGAAAGAATAAATTTCCACATGTTAAAATCTTTGCTGCTTATAGCTGAATCAAACACACACCATAAAATTCTTTTAAAGTGAACATATATCAGTTTTACAATATAAAACTAACAGTTTTATACACACACAATTGGACATCAAACATGGACTAAAACAGACAAAAGGACGTACTATAAATAATCTAGCTTGGTTATTTTTTAAAAGAGAGAGAAATATTGTGTCAAAAATAGATTTTTTTAAAAACCCCAAGTATATAACAGATCAGAAAAATTATAAACATTTAGATTTATTTCCTTGCTCAAAAGCAGAAGACTAGGTCCTGAAAGTTTATGTAACCCTCACATTGACTTGGCACAGACCGCACACCAGGTAGGCCCACACATTTCTGTGGCCTTGTTGTCTCGAGAGTCTGCTATCGGGGGTACCGAGAGATGTGGCTGACCTCCACAGGAGACACTTTTATAAGGATAAGATATGGTCTGGTGCTCCTTAGTTATTCCTCATACTCTGCTGTTTGCATTTGAGAAATATACAATAGCACTGCATTTTAAATACACCAAGTTCAACTGTACTGTCTTTGAACCTGCAGCTAACTTATGATACCATTGTGTATTTTTAAAGATTAAATATTTCTCATAGTCTTGCGCTACAGCAAGCAAACCAAAGGCTTTTATTGTTGTGAGTCACGTGTTCCGCCAGTTTCAACAGGGGCTGTTTATTCTTCGTCAACGTGTGTGGGATTCAAGAGAATCATTTCCTTTCTTCTATGAAGGGGACACCTAGGTAAATTTTGGCAAATGAGTGTCAACCACTTTGCTCATCTGTCTGAAAAATTCGGTTCATAAAGCCCCCTCGACAGGTTGAGGGAATGCAGGGCAAGGAAACCAAAGCTCCACCGTGGATGCTTCCTGCAAAGAGAAACCCTTACGCTTTCTTTCAGTCAGGCATAAGAGGCAGCCAGCACAGATAACAGACCTACATGGTCTTTCTCCTCCTCCCGTGTGTGTATGCATCTGTGTATGTGTGTCTGTATAAGTACAACTGTGCACATGGAAATGGATGTGCTTAGTTTTCTGAATCATGAAGAGTTGACACACATGCAGTTTTTATTCATTTCTAGCTTTTAGTTCTATTGGAAGGCAGAGAGGAACCTTGAGGTGGGAGACAAAACCCAACAAGTATGTTCTTGGTGGGGCTGGAGCTGTTGTGGAAACCTCTGTCAAACTGCTAAGAGGGAGTAGTGTCAGGAGTGGGGTGCACCGGGTCGGCCCTTCCTTTCCTCTTTGCTTGAGACACAAAGGGAAGACAAGGAGGGAAGCCGGCTGAGAGGCCAGTGTGGACAGAAGGCTTCACCCAGGCTCCGTCCCTAACTCTGACTCAGCCTTTCAGAATGGCCTGCATCGCTGTGTCCACCAGCAGGAGTGTATAAACTTGGGCCACTGTCCCAGTCAGTACAATGCCAAATTTGACATGCAGGGAATCCTAAAAGCAATTCCCATTTTTCTGGAAGCCTCAATTCTGCACAGAGGGGGTGACATCTGTAACCCACAGCGACCTTAAGAGGCCTTCTTGTCTGGATGGGCCCCTGCCTCTGCAGTATGACCTTATCCAGCCGCTTCTCTGAGATCAGCACTTCTAGCAAACTCCGTCAGGCATGGCTCCTTCCTGACTGGTACCGGTCTAGATCCTCTGTGCTTTCCTTTGAAGGTCTTAGTCTTTTCTAATACAGAGACCTAGATTCTTCATTCAGTCTCTCAGGGTTTCTCCCCCCACTCTTGTGAGTATTAACACAGTTGAGGGCCCTGGATGGTGAGCAAGCCAATGAAGACTCCCCCCCCCCCCGACAGACGATAGCATGGGGGAAAACCTGAGAAACTTGCAGGTTGGATTTTAACGTTGATGAGACCTGCTAGAAATCTCTCAACATCCTTTTCACTCATCCTCAGGAGCCTTCCTCCGAGCTGTCATGCAATGTTGGTTCTCCCCATCGCTCATCTGAGTCCCACGACTTCTTCCCTAAAGCCTCTGCCTTGTGACTTTGGCTCCTCTTCAGAGAGCCTTGAGTCTGTCTTTCACAGATGAGGCGTCTGTTCTGGAAGGTTCCTCCAGAGGCCCTCCTTTCCTGAAGTTTTCATTACAGATAAAGCATTCCTTCAGTGTATGTACATGTTTACGTGCATGCATGCACACACAAGGGTGAGCATGCAAGGTGTACCTGCGAAGGCTAGAGGTCAACACTGTGTGCCTTCCTTCATCGTCCACAGTTGGGTTTTCTGAGACCAGGTCTCACAGTAAACCTGGAGCTTGCTGATTCAATTTGACTGACAAGAGAACCTCAGGGTTCCTCCTGTCTTTGCTTTCCCAGTGTTAGCATTACAGACACAGCTATGCCTATGGAATCATACTCACGTCCTCAAGCATGTATAGCAAGCACCACACCGAGCATGCCACTCCCCCAGCCCCTGCCCTGAAGCATTTCCTTCTCCAACCCTAACCCAGACCTTGTCTTTGTTGGAAGACATTAAGGAGACACACTCCCCGGAACAACTTTTCTCCACTTCCTTGGTGTTTGCTCTGTGGTTCTGCTGGCAGTATGCAAGTTTTATGCACACAGATGTATGCCTCGGTATTGTGTAATGTTTTCGAATTCTTTGAAAACTACAAACGTCATCTCTGCACGTTTGCATTTTGCAACTCCACTCAGGTATTTGTGAGGCCTGCCCAGACAAGACAGGCGAGTGTGTTCTTTGGTGGCAGCTAGCAATGCCGCACTGCTGTACAAATCAAAATACAGAGTAGCATTATCCTTCCTGTCCTGCACTGTGCTTCTCAGACAGCCTCAGTGACTAAAAAGACCTTAGATCTTGCCTTTTAACCGCTGTGTAGCATCTCTGAACTAGTAATGGTGAGAACAGTCGCAAGGTACAGGCTGCTGCCTGCCAATTCTTATTTAATCTTCATGGGACTCCAAGAAACAAGCAGTCAATATTGGTCCCATTTTACTAATGAGAAGTCACAGAGCTAATACAAAATCCAATGTCTTATTTTCCCTGTTGCCTCCAGTAGGATTGTTTCCAGTCACTTGCTATGACAAAGATGCAACTGAATCTCTTGCCCTTGGTGCAGGTGGGATGGGGAGAGATGGGTAGAGCTATGGCATAGGGGGTGTACCCTCCCACACTTCCATCTGACCAACAGACACTGTGACAAAGAAGACATTATGTTGTACAATTACCAGATGCTAATAAAAGTGACTGGGTAAGGGCCATTAAGATGGTTCAGCTGGTAAAAGATCTTGCTGCTTAATTCTGACAACTTGAGTTTGATCCCTGTAGTCTGTATAACGATGGGAAGTGAGACCTGACTCACAAAGTTGTTCTCTGACCCTCACATGTAAACTATAGCATGCCTATATGTGCCCCTCCCACATAGCTATACACATACATATGCCATACACATATACACACAAAACTAATAAAATAAAATCTAAAGTAAGAGTGGATGGGTAAAAGAAGACACTGTGAGCCCTGAGAAGGATGGAGAGGGAGGTGGGGTGGCAGGATTGCCAGAGAGGAAATGGGTGGAGGCATCTTTCCAAATTGTAGGCTATCTACTTCTCATTTATGCATAAAGATAATCCCAGAGCAAGGACATTTAAAGGCTGTCTCCTACTCTCCATGCCACGTCTCCAGGGCATCTTCTGGCTTTCGCCCCTTCTCTTCAGCCCCTAGGACATTCCTCCACCCCAGACCATCTGGGCTCCAGCTGCACCAGCTTTGTTAGGTTTAGGCAAGACATCAAGCCTCACAGTATTTACTTTATCCCGAGTACATTAAGGAAGGCAGACAGGCCCCAGTACGTATGCACCATTTACACAGACATCAGGCATGGACGTGGGCTCATTTTTCATGCTTTAATCCACAGGTATGAATTAAACCATAACCTGCCTCTCTGACATGGCGGCATTAGTATTTTCTCAGACTGGAACAGGGTCTCCCTGTTCTTATCCACCCTTTAAACGTAAGCACCACACATGGCATTTGTCTTACGTCAAAGGAATGCAATGTGTTTTTCTTAACACATGACTCAATTCAAACACGGAGTAAGGCTTTAATATTCCAGAGGTGTTTGCAGCAGCAGGGAGCATGCTTGCTACCTTCCTCATGGAGCAGGCTGGAGACAAATTTCTGGAATCCGAGATGATCCGAGTTTCTCAGATCATTAAGATCCTCAAGTCCAAATGTGTGTCATATAATTAGCAGTCTCAGTGAGACGTCTTAAAATATATTCAAACTAGTAAGTAGACTTCATACAAGGCAGAACACTCATAGCTGTGAATAATACACCACTGAGGACCTGGATTCGGATTCCCATTACCCACATAAAACACTGAATATGTCAGTGCATGTATGTAATCCAAATACTGGGGAGGTCAAGTCAGGTGGCTCCCTCAGGCTTGCTGCCCAACCTGCCCAGTGGAATCAGTGAGACCCAGGTTTAGCATGACCCTGTATTCAAATAATGAAGAGGAGTGTGATTGAGAAAAATTTTGACATCCAACTTCTGACCTGCGCACACATGCCACACACACATGTGCACACAACTATACACACACCTGTACACACAAACATGCACACACATGAACATATGCAAACAGGCATGTGGTAGGCAAAGAACAACCCTCAGCTCTGTACCCTTGGGCAATCCACTCATCCCCTTGTTTTGTCTTTCTCTTTGCCTTCCTTTCTTAGCGCCAGATTTTGGGTCTTCACTGTCCTTTAGACCCATGGATTAAAGGCTTGGTCCCAGCCTGGTACTTTTCAAGAGGTGGCCTAGTAAGAACCCAAGGTCATTTCAGTTGTGCCCTTGAGGGAATTGTGGTATCCCAGGCCCTTCCCTTCTCTTTTCCTTTCCCCCAGCCATGGGAATTTTGCCATGTGCTTATGTTTGGATGTGTTACGGCCACAGATCCAAAGCAATGGGTCAACAGCCATGGACAGAAACCTCGATGTCTATAAACCAAAAGCAGCCTTTTATCTTTAGAAGATGATCATTTCAGGACTTCGATACAGTGGCAGACACTAACACACCCAATGTGCGAGAAGTTAGCAGTGGTGTAGGCCTGAGACACAAAGGGTTCAAGGCACAGCACTATTAACCTCATGGGAACAAGTTTCCAGTCACTGAAAAAACTGACGTGTCAGTGAGTCTTCATCATTTCTGCTGTGCTGCCCACGTGGGAGTAGGGACTGAAGGAGAGAAGATTTTTGTAGGCTGCAAGGAGGAGGAGGTGTTCTCAAAGCAAGGAGGCTCCCCATAAAAGACTGATGGTCACAAACTACCCTCGTGGGAGCGCGAGCAGCTTCAGCATGTCTGTGAGGGGGACAATCTCCAGCAGAGCAAAAATAAAGACAGGGTCAAAGACACCCTTCATCATATCACAGTGCCACACAGCCTGGACTGGGGACTTACAGGCCCAGGAGAAAATGCAGCTCCTGTGGCCTCCAGGTAAACTGCTGGGAGTGGGGGTGGCAATTTTACCTTGGAGGCTTGAAGAATTAAAGTTCTGACTATAGGCAAGAAACCACACCCAAGTCGCTGTGATTTCTTCTTTCTCCTGTTTATTGGGTTGACCATGTGGATGGCTCCCTGGTCCTACCTGGGAGCGCTCATGCACCCCTTCCTCACCTGTATTCCTCCCTCTAGAAGGGCCTCTCCGCTCTCCCTTTAATGAGTCCCCTGCTTCTAAGTCCCTTCTCCCACTGTTTATTTTATCGTTTCTTCTCCTTGGTGTAAGTGACATTTGGGACTATCTATGTCTTTGCTGTAGGGCGGTCCTGTGGATCCTTGGCTTCCATCCACTAAATGTCAGCAACCCTGCCTCCCACTTGTGATGAGCAGAAATGTCTACAGATGTTGCCATATGTCCCCATAGACAGATCATTTCTAGATATGAGACTTTGTAAAAGATTTGTATTCACACCCATAACATAATATTACTTTAAAATTACACTCTATTTTTGAGTGTGGGAGCACACATGTGTATTACAGCGCCCATGTGGAGGTTAGAAGACAATTTGTGGAACTGATTCTGTCCTTCTACCACATGAGTCTCATGCATAGAACAAGGATTATCAGATCTGGTGGCGATTGCCTTTACTTGCTGAACATCTTTCCAATTTGACATGTTGTTACTATTATAGCCACCTGGTAGATGAAGCAAGGAGACTCATACTGACTGTGGAATTTTCTCAAGGTCTCAGGCCCAGGAAACTTTGGAATCTGGGTTCAAACTGGAGCGGCCTGCCTAGAGAAACTCTGACCCTAATCTATGCTCGCTCCGCTTCTGTCTCCGCTTCTGTCTCTACTGATTTTGGAGAGCAACTAGCCTCCAGGGATTTCTGACTCCTGACACCTTGCAAATTTTAAGACTAATTAAAGATTTTCCAAACTATTTACCTCTAATTTCAAGCAGCTAAGGCTTTGCAGAAAGGAATTCTTTTGGTGGTGGTTGTGGGGGAGAGTGGCACTCGATGAAATCAGTATGAGGAGCTCGGCTCCCCCAGCCGCCTCTTCTTTATTAAGCATCTTTCTCCAGGCTATCACGGCTAATTCATTGCCATCTTTCATTACAGAAACTAACTGCAAGGTTATAAGTAAGTACTTTTCAGTCAGAGGGGGCAGTTAACTTCAAGTTCAATCGTGACGAATGTTTCTCATTTAATGCTGATTGATCTCAGAATGCAGGAGTCTTGTGGAGCCCGGCTTGCAGCTTGCTACTCTAGGTAGGTCATTTCCCAACAGCCATGCTGGAGGGACCAGGGAAGGCATTTGTTTAGATTTCTCCCATTAATGTTTTATCTGCTCAGGATAAATCACAGAAAATGCACAACAGGCTGAACATTTGCAAGGAGAATCCGCAAAATGAAGTCCAATTTGGAGATAATGTGGTTATGGCGATTCATCATGTCTAGCACATTGACAATATTCAGACAATGTCATTCCCATTACACCTGCTTTTAGGGAGAAAAAACCCTCATCCAGCCAGCAATCCTAAATTGAGTTAACATTTTTAGTGTATGTAATTTGTAGATCCGAATGACCAATAATTATCATTTAGAGAAAACCATACGGCATGCATTACCAGCTTCACTAACTCATGGGTCTTAACAATGAGCTGTGGCTCCGAGTGTGTTATACCAACAGATTATAAGTTTAGAGACAAGCAAGATGCATTTCAGTCATTTTTATATTAATTCTGAATAAGGAATTCATTGCCCTTTCAAATCATAATAAATTTGAGGGCCATTTCTCACTAAACAAATCAGGGAACCTGAAAAATTACTTGTCTGGGAGCTGTTTTCTGCATTCTATTATTTCAACGGCTCTTGCTCCCTCTTCCCACCCCCTCTGGGTTTATTATCTCGATGTGTACACTAATAGACAACTGTATTGCCAAAACAATGCTCTTCCCCTCCTTTAAAACAGAAGGTGAACTCTGAAAAATGTTAACTGTTCAGGTAATTTCATTGCCGGAAGAGTCTGGAGCCTGCGATGAGAGCTCCCATTAGAGAACTTCAATTAATACCTAAACCACAGGCTTCCAAAGGGACTGGTTTTCTGCCTTAGCAGCACACTTCCTGGGGGAGCACAGAATCATGAGTCATGTTGAGGGCAAGGAGTCACCAAGGTTGTACCTCGTGAATGCTCACATGGCTTCAAAATTCTTGAAACTATCGATCTGAGGCTTAGCTGTTGCCTTAGTGTTCCTGTTGCTATGACAGAAACACCATGACCCAAAACAACTGGGGGAGGAGAGAGGGTTTATTCCTGTTTACAGTCCCCCGTCAGAGTCCATCACTGAGGGAAGTCAGGGCAGGAACTCAGACAGGGTAGGAACCATGAGTCAGGAGCTCATGCGGAAGCCGTGGAGGAGTGATGCTTATAGGCTTGCTCATTGCAGATTGCTCGGTCTGCTTTCTTATAGCCCCCAGGACCATCCGCCCAGGGGCTGCACTGTACATAGTGGACTGGGCCCTCCTATGTCAATGAAGAAAATGCCCTACAGACTTGCCTACAGCCCCACGGAGGCATTTTCTCAGTTAAAGTTCTCCCTTTCCAGATGACTCTAGTCTGTATCAAGTTGATATAAAGACTAGCCATCACAGTTGTACCCTAACAGTCCTGCCGAACAAAGAACAAACCGAGACAGTGGAGTATGATGAGATAGCTCACTCAGTTAAGGGCTTGCCTTGCAAAGCAGGACCTGAGCTAGAACTCCAGAGCCCACATCTAAAAAGCCTGGTGTGATGAAGTGTGCACAGTCCCAGTGTTTGGGAGGTAGCGACTGGCAGAGTCCTGGGGCTCAATGGCTTGCCTGCTTGATGAATTTCAGATCAGTAAGAGACCTTGTCTCAAAATAACAAGGTGAGCAGCGCCTGGGAATGACCATTGAGGCTGTCTTCTGGCCACCATACACATGTGCACACAGAAAAAAGAAAAGAAAGCCATAATAAAGATAAGGGACGAAAGCCAGGCATGCTTCTCAAAGTGATGTCTGCTTTGCTGCTCTGAAATCCCTTCTTCCAGAGGCTGGAGAGATGGCTCAGTGGTTAAGAGCATTGCCTGCTCTTCCAAAGGTCCTGAGTTCAACTCCCAGCAACCACATGATGGCTCACAACCATCTGTAATGAGGTCTGGTGCCCTCTTCTGGCCTGCAGGCATACACTCAGACAGAGTATTGTATACATAATAAATAAAATTATTAAAAAAAGAAAAAAAGAAGAAAAAAATCCCTTCTTCCAAACACTGTACTGTGTCTTACTGATACTTTATTGTATTTTTATTCATTGTTGTAGTTTTTATTATTGTTTTTTAGTTTGTATGCAAATAATGGATTTCTTCTCATTTTTAAATTTTGGCAGTACTGGACATTGTAATCAGGGTCTCATGCATGGGAAGCAAGCACTCTTCCACTGGGCTCCACGACCTCAGCCCTTAGATGCCATTATTCTTTTTCATTATTTAATTGCCCTCGCCTCCTAGTCACCTTCCTCTGACTCCTGCCAGAGAGCTTCCCTTCTATTGTCATGTCACATGTGTGCACGCACGCATCTATCGTGTGCTGTAAATATCAGTTCTGAATATGAGAGAACATGCATATCTATCTTTTTAGTCCGTCTATTTCACTTAGCATGATGGTGTCCATTTCCATACATTTTTCTTAAAAGGACTTAACTACTTTCTTACAGAGCTGAATAAATCTTCATTGTATACAGATGCTGTGTTTTCTTTACCCACCCATCCATTGTTGTGTACCTAGGCTCACTTCTGATCTTGGCTGTTGTGAACATGGTAGTGATATGCACGGGTATCTCCCATCTCTCTGCCGTGCTGACTTACATTCCTGGCATACCCCCTCTGAGTGGTATTAACATTTTAATCATAGTGATACTTTTTTTCCTAAATAAAAAACATTTCTAAGCTAATTATCAAAACCTATGTGTAGCAAAAATTAAAGATGTATTTCTGGGGGCTTGGGAGGTGACTTAGTTGTACAGTGTTGACCGTATAAGCCTGAGGGCCGAAGTTTGTGTCTATGTACAATCCAGCATGGTGGCACACATCAGTCATCTCCGCCCTGGGCAATGGCTGGCATAGAGGATTCCTGGAGCTTGCTGGTCAGCTAGCCTAGCAGAATGGATGAGCTCCAGACTCAGGGAAAGGCCTCATTTCAGAGAAATAAGAAAGACACCCAATTCTGACCTCTGGTTTTCACATGCATGTATACACAACCCACATGAACATAGACACACCTCACTCATATAAATATATATGTACACACTCACTCACACACACATATGATTGTAAGAAATAAATGAGGTATTTTAAAAGTCAGCAGAATGCCTGTCACATAATACATACATGCAATACCAACAAACAGTTCTTAATATAGGTACACAAGTTATAACATTTCTATTATTGAATTTTTGGCAATCTTTTATCTCCTAAAACCTTAATTTGCACACACACTGAAAAAGAAACTTTCCTTGCCACCACAATGAAATTATCCTATCTTCTATGGCACTTTAGCGCTTCGATTTTTCCATGTACCTATTTTATTATCCTGCAAGGATTCCCTTTGATAGGACACAGCCTCCTTGAACAGGATCGCAGCAGCTCTGACTTGGGTCCTCCTATAGCCCACAGTGTAGTGCCTGTCATGTGGTAGAAATTCAGCAGACATTCGTTAGGTTGAAAAAAACCTTAGGCTGAGAGACAAAGCGAACTCTCCCGTCTTTATGCCTAAATGAAGATGGGAATGTAGAGAATGTTTTTCTTTGGAAGGAAAAAAAAACCTCAGGGGCTTACTTGAAAATAGCCCGAGTGCTTACAGAAACGAGCGCCAAAGGCAGTGTATGAGCAACCCAGGCCTGGTGCAACCCTGATGCTAGAAAAGACCCTGCCCCTTTCTGTGGCTCGGCAGCTGCAGAACAGATGGGGACAAGCGTGGCTCAGTCACTCTGCCCCTGCGCTGGGGAGAGGGCCAGCCAGGCTCTAAAGGTCACAGTATGTTTCTTTTAAAGCTCAACACCACTTTGCCCACCTAACCGGAAGTGTTTTGGTTTTCACCGGCAAAAAACGATGTCTCTGAAAGATGCACACAGAGCCCTCACGATGCCGAGAAGCAGAGATGTGAACCACCTTGCCGAACAAAGCCCTCTTTTCTTTGCAAAGATCTCGTATTTTCTTCAACCCACAGAGAGACATGTTTGGGACAAATGTAGTCAGAGTGGCGGCAAACATCTGAGCAAGGAACTTTGGGCCAGAAAATGTCTGTGGATGGGGCTGAGTCTGCAGAAAGTGCGACAGTTTGGCCCAAAGCCACTGCCACACATGCAAAATTCTAAGCTGCTTTGTATGCTGCCCTCCCCAACTGTCCCCAGGGTTGAGAAAATGATCTCCATCTGTCCTGACTAGTTTGGAGGAAGTTTCTACTTTATCATGGGTCCTATGGCCAGGCCAAAAAATAAAGGACAGCTCTTTTTTCTTCTCCGATTAGTGAATTAATTGGTACACCCTTCACCATCGACCAGGGTACGCAACAGTCATGTGTAAGGGGAGATGACCCAAGGCTGGGAAAGTGACTGACCTCCAGGCATTCCCAGTGCTTTTGCTAACAGATTATAACATGCCTTTGCAACACAGTCGTCACCAGTTCCCAAAGAAAATTTTGTTCAAATAATTGAGAGGAGTATCAGGATGTTTGTGTTTACCTGTCCTGGTAAAATGGTAAGATGAGGGTCTTTTGCCAACCTGGAGGGAGCACTGGAGGAGACTGGCAGTAAGCGTGTATTCTAGAAAAGGTACCTGGTGCCAGAGTGGACTTTAGAACCGCCACAGCGCTATCACTATAAGTAAGATGGCACTGGGGAGCCCTCGTGTGTGGGGGGCAATCTCTTATGGCAAGGAGTAAGATTTTAAAGGTGTTTGCAAAGAACCACCATGGTCTTAACCCGCACCCAGGTCTGAAATCTTTACACACCCCACGCTAATTATCCAGAGCAGTGGTTCTCAACCTTCTGACTTCTGAGACCCTTTAATATAGCTCCTCATGTTGCGGTGACCCCCAACCGTAAAATTATTTTTGTTGCTGCTTCATTACTGTAATTTTGCTACTGTTATGAATTGTATTGTGAATAGTTTTGGAGATAGAGGTTGGACAGAGGGGTCTCGACCCACAGGTTGAGAATCACCGAGCTAGAGCCTTTTTCTTGTGATAGCCATGTGCATTTGCTATGAGTACATTTATGACTAGGCATAAAGGACATGGAGAGTTGACTCAGTGAGCCTGCACTCTGGAAGCCCTGTGTTCTCATGCTCTGAAGGTGTTTTTGGCACTTTAGAAACTAGTGGCTAGGATGCAGGAAACTCAAGACCATTTATGAGAGGAGGAAGTTCACTGACCTCTCACTTCCTGCCCAGTCAGCATCACAAGGGGAAAGAGAGGCATAGGCAGTGGTGTAGAGACGGATAGCTCCAGGATCTTGTCTAAGCCAAGGGCCATTTCTCTCTACAGTGGGCTAGTGGACATTCCAGATATGTGTGCCCACGCAATCCATTCTAACTTAGTACATGTCTGACTCTCTCAGGGTCTTGGACAAAGGCATTTTGTAAGACAAGTGGAGATTGTGGCTTATAGTGATTCTGATTACGAGGCTTTAACTTTATGAAGATGCAACGTTAAGAAGCACTCAGTTGAAATTTTACTTCAGGTTTAAAAGTTTTAAAATTCCAATGAATTTCTTAAATGAACCTTCACTATGAAACAGGCTTCATGCTCTGTGTTATTGAGTAGCCGTGGAGTGACAATAGGTGTTCTGAGCACACGCTGATATTTGATAGTTTAGGGGCATGAGATGGATTTTTGTCTATAATATTTTCAGCTGATATTGGGATGCCGGGATGTAAGCCTGCCAGGGAGTGAGGTGGGTCCATAACCTCATGACAAACCCAGCTTGTCATTTGCAGAAATATGCTGATGTGTAATATGTTACCATGCTGTTATTTTGAGGGTCTTTTCTTTTGTTTTGTTTTTTAAGCTTCTCTTTACTGGGAGTATAGAAAAGTGAGGGAGAACGGACAGGGCATTGGGAAAGAGTGTAAAAAAAGATGAGAAAGACAAGGAGAGAAGGGTGAGAAGTAGGTAGGAGAAACTAGAGAACAAAGATGAGGTAAGAGGAAATAAAACCTCCATACCAGTATCAATGGAACCAAACTGGAGACCCGGATATCAAGCCACACACCTACAACACCTGATTTTTGCCAAAGAAGCAAAAAAATATCAAATGAAAAAAAGAAAGCATATTCAACAAATGCTGCTGGTATAACTGGATATCAACATGTAGAAAAATAAAAATAGATCCATATCTATCACCATGCACAAAACTCAAGTTCAAATGGATTAAAGACCTCAACATAAAACCAACCACACTGAACCTCATAGAGGAGAAAGTGGGAAGTACAGTTGAACGCATTGGCACAGGAGACCACTTCCTAAATATAACCCCAGTAGTACAGACACTGAGAGAAACAATTAATAAATGGAACCTCCTGAAACTGAGAAGCTTTTGTAAAGCAAGGCACATGGTCAACAAGACAAAACGAGAGCCTACAGAATGGGAAAAGATCTTCACCAACCCCACATCAGACAGAGGACTGATCTCCAAAATATACAAAGAACTCAAGAAATTGGTCATCAAAAGAACAAATAATCCAATAAAAAATGGGGGTACAGACCTAAACAGAGAACTCTTAACAGAGGAATCTAAAATGGCTGAAAGACAATTAAGGAAATGCTCAACATCCTGAGTCATCAGAAAAATGCAGATCAAAACAACTCTGAGATTCCATCTTATACCTGTAAGAATGGCCAAGATCAAAAACACTGATGACATCTTATGTTGGAGAGGATGTGGGGTAAATGGTACACTCCTTCGTTGCTGGTGGGAGTGAAAACTGATACAGCCCCTTTGGATATCAGTATGGTGATTTCTCAGAAAATTAGGAAACAACCTACCTCAAGACCCAGCAATACCACTTTTGAGCATATATCCAAAGGATGCTCAATCGTCCCACAAGGACATGTGCTCAACTATGTTCATAGCAGCATTGTTTGTCATAGCCAGAACCTGAAAACAACCTAAATGCCCCTCAACCAAAGAATGAATCAGGAAAATGTGGTACATTTACACAGTGGAGTTCTACACAGCAGAAAAAATAATGACATCTTGAAATTTGAGGGCAAATGGATGAATCGTATTGAGTGAGGTAAACCAGATTCAGAAAAACAATTATCATATGTACTCACCCATAAGTGGCTTTTCGACATAAAACAGAGAAAACCAGAGAACCTAGACAACAATGAGGACCCTAAGAGAGACATACATGGATCTAATCTACATGCGAAATAGAAAAAGACAAGATCTCCTGAGTAAATTTGGAGTATGGGGACCATGGGAGAGGAATGGAGAGGAGTGGAGTGGAGAAAAATATATAGCTCAATAAAAACATTTTTTTAAAAAAATATCAAAAAAACCCCTCCATGCTACCAAAGATCTATGACACAAAGACTTTTGTATGTGCACATGTATATTTGTGGGTGCATGTGTGTGGAGCCCGGAGTCCATGTTGGGCCCTTTCCTCAGCTCAGTTTCCAGGACCCAGACCATGAAACTACATCACCCACAGTTCTCTGTCCATCACTTTCCACCTTATTTGTTTATTTAGAGACAGGTTTTCTCCTCACTGAATCTAGAGATCGTTGATTTAGTGAGACTGGGATCCTGCCACTGCCTCTTCAGTGCTGGAATGTCAGGGATGCACTAAGCACCCAGCTTTATGTGGGTTTGCAGGCCCTGAATCCAAGCCCTCACAGCTGCATGTGACGTGCTTTTGTGACTGAGTCCCATACAGTCCCCCATAGGAAGAGCTGTATAAGGAGGACTATCTCAGGAGTGTTTATAAGGTTCAGACAGTTAAAACTTTATACAATCTCTAGGCACAGTGAGCCATTTTCATCATTGAAAAGGGTTAGCAAGATCTCTCTCTTCCTCTGTGGGGTGTGTGTGTTTTGTGTGTGTGTGTGTGTGTGTGTGTGTGTGTGTGACGATTGCATAGTAAATGTGTGGCCCTTCAGTCTCTGTCATTCCTACTCAATACTGAATCTTAAAAGCAACCACAGAGCACTACGTAAATGAATGTGGACAGATTTGACCCTCTGGCTGTAGCCAGCACATTCACATAAGAAGATGAAATAATTGTTATTCTTTTATGACAACTTCTTTCTTTCTTTTCCTTCTCTCTATCCTCCCTCCCTCCCTTGCTCCCTGCCTTTCTATTTTTCTTTTTGGTACAAGGACAGAACCCAGGGTCCCATGCATGCTAGGCAAGGTCTGAAAGTGAACTACAACCCAAGCCCTTCAATACATCCTTTGATCCGAAGAAGGGAGGCATCTGGGGACACTTTCTGTACCACCCTTCTAATGTCCATAGGAAACAGTTCTGTGTTGAGTCAAGAAACGTCACCTTTTGTCTTTAAGAGAGGAATTTTGAGACAAGATCCTGCCCCCATGTTGTAGCTAGTTTCATGATTTTGTATCTTCTGTGTCCCTAAAGTTTTGTGCCCCAAGAGAACAAAAGACCTGAGCAAACTTAGAGCAAGGACATGGTGGCCCTGTGTTGGCTGCTTTCCAGAAACACAGCTAAAGTCTAAGGGAAAATCACAAGTAAAGAGTTCAGAGGAGTCATGACCCAGCTCCTATCTGTGCAGCCTCATCCCTCTGTTGCCATGTTTCCCCCTCCAAAGTGGACTGGAACCATTGGACTGGGAGTGGACATGGATCCTCCTTCTCTTCAGTTGCTTCTGGTCAGGTATTTGGTTTCAACAATGAGGAAGGAAATCAAGATACATGGTGTCCTTGATTTGAGTGACATCTTGAACCAGGCACCGAGTTACAGAGTTTAGTGTGTAAATGGATGACATCAAGTGTGAGAACTTGGAGCAAATTAGAGAATTAAAAATAAAAAGCAAGCACCACGTCTTAGCAGAACTGTAGTAACAGAATGGCTTGGGTGTCAGGTAGGCTGAGGCAGAATGGCCACATTATTAATATAATACCAAAAGGACAAAAATATCTCCAACTCATGCCACAAGCCTATTTATTTAAAACAATATGAGATAAAGCCAAATTCTTTTACAAGGAAAGGACCTGCCGTGGCCCTCGGAGGTCATTCTAATGGGATTTGGGGCCGTGACAGAGTTCCAGGGTGCAGACATTTCAAAGATCCTTTTTCCTCCCACGGCAGGGACTCACTGTGGAAGCCAGTAGGACACTATCAGCGGAGGACTTGACAGTTAGCATAACAAGGAAGGGAAATGTGGCCAGCGGACCCTTTCATGATAATCTCGACAATGCAATCTGTAAAGCTGGGTGAAACCCCACCTTAGAGGCTACGTGCCAAGTAGAGGGTGGCAAGAGTCACACGGTGGCCTCGGACACTATAGGACACGCTTTTATTTTCCATTAGCCTTCTGTCTCTGACAGCGAGCTAAGAGCTGCAAAGTTGTCTGCACTATAGTTTTTGTGGAATCTTACCCAATCTTCTAAAATAGCAACAAAAGCTAAGAAATAGAGAATTCTGGAAAATGCTGGGCTGTTGTGAACATTGCCCCCCCCCAAACTCTTTGTCCCATTAACTGTCTAAATTTTTTTTCTCTGTTCATTTCTTCCTAAATTTTAGGTACAACGGCTGAGTATGGTTATGGAGCAGGAGGGTCACAAGTTTCAATCCCCCCCTGACACAAGTGAGCTGGAACACAAAGAAACAGCTGCAGCTATACTGGTGAAAAAGAAAGACAGAGGCAAAAGATGGCTGAAGATCAAGGACGAGGGTTATTTTGTGAAATTGGAGACTTTCAGGCTATTTCAAAGCCTGCCAACCTTGCGCTTTTCACAGAATACCCACCCAAGCCCTCTTGAATCACTTCCTTCTCCCCAACATGACTATTCTCTAAGTTTTCATAAAATTGTTTTTATACATTTGATAGTATCTGTAGCCCTTGAAAGGGAAACATGACATGTGTTGTTTGGGAGGAGTTTGGTTATTTCACCTTGAGGGACATAAAAAGTTGAAAGTTTATATATAAAGAGAATCTATGAAAAAACATAAGGTTTGACTCAGTGAACATCTAACAAAGTGAATACACAGAATTAGGTAGCACCACAATAAAGAATCATTACCAGCACCCCAGAACTCCCTCTGGGTCCCCTTCCTGGTGCCACTTAATGGTTCTCCCTCCACTGTCTTCTGCATCAGGAGAGTCAATTTTGTCTGATTTCTTCAGTCTCTCCAGGCATTTGGCAATATTTGGAGATACTGTTGGCTGCAACAATGGGGAGTGGGTGGCACCTGGTGAGGCTCGGTATGCCAGAGACTATCCCACAATATACAGCATCACCCGAAACAGAAGTCACTAAGAATTCCAGGGCTGAGAATGCTTGCTTTTCATAAAAGGTACCACTCGGTATGTTTTCTTCCATGTCTGGCATCATTTGCTCACAGTACTCTGAAATCTACCCATCGTGTTACATATATCAGGGGTGCATTTGTTCTCGATGCGGCAAGGTTTTCCCTCAAACTACTTCTGCTTTGGTGTGTATGTTCCTGTGTGCAGGTGCATGTGTATGCATGCATGACACCTTTGCCTGCCATTCTTTAGTCACGGTCCACCTTTTATTGAGACAGAGTCTCTCATTGGCTGAGAGCTTTGCCAAGTAGGCTAGGTTGGCTGGCCAGCAAGTCACACTGCTAATATGGCAAGCACTTGCTACCATGCCGGCCTGTTTTTCAATGGGTTCTGGGGCATCAAATTCAGATCCTCACGCTTGGAAGGCAAACATGCCTAGGCATGGAAGGTATCGCCCCAGCTCCTCAAGTTACTATTCAAAAACCATTTTCAACCCCAGAATTCCATAAGTCACAAGTAAGAATTTCAATAGTCACAAACCACCCAGTTACCCTCCTTTCCTCATGGTGCTAGAGCCTGCAGAGAATCAAGGATGTCTCAGGATCCAGTCGGGTGCTTTTCTTTGATTTCTTATAGCAGTAAACCCAGTTCTACTTGGGACTATAGCATAGGTGGCTGAGGTCCAGCACGGACTATGTTGAGGAATGACGTCAGTGGTCCTGCTTTGCTGCCTAGGTTTGCTTACATGCTGCTTCTGAGTTGTATCCTCACTCTCATACAATATTGTCATCATCGGATGAATCACTTTGAAAGTGTTGAAAAGGTAGCGCTCCTGGAGTCCATGCTTATGTGGAGTAACTGCTCTCCATATATACGCCCTATGCTCTGGGTTCTTGATCCCTACCAGGAACTTTACCTGATCAGCAAATCAAAAAGAACACTTTGTTCTTCAGCCACTGTGCTGGCTAGTTTTTTTTTTTTTTGTCAAGTTAACACAAAGTAGGGTCATCTGGGAAGAAGGAATCTCAATTAAGAAAATATCTCCACAGGCTTAAAGGTAGGTCTGTGGGACTTTTTTTTTTGATTAATGATTGATGTTGGAGGGTACAGCCTACTCGGGGCAGTGTTATCATTGAGTAGATGGCTCTGGATTCTATATGAAAGCAGGCTGAGCAAGCCATGTAAGCAGCATTCCTCCAGGGCCTCTGCTTCAGTTCCGGTTTCCACGTTCATCCTCCTCCATGACTTTCCTTCTTGATGGACCATGACCTGAAGTGTCTGAACCAAACAAACCTTCTCCTTCAAAGTTGCTTTTGGTCATGGTCCTTACCAAACCAGGACAGCTACTAAATGGCTAAAGGGACTTTGGGTTAGCTCACCATCACCCAAATTTGGTATCTCTTCCTAAAGAAAATAGTCATTGTATATCCAAGAAGATGTCTGAGGCCAGGGCTCCTCAACTATTGGCCACTATTAACATCTGGGACCACTGAGTCAATTCTCTTCTGCGGAGCCCTTTGAGCACCCTGGGCTGTGTTGCCACAGTTCTGGCCCGTACTCACTACAGTGAGGCCCACCATTCCCCATCCCTGGTGGCCGCAATCCCACATGCCTCAAGATGTGCATGGGAGAGGGAGACAAAAATTATTCCCACTTGAGAGCTATTAGTCTACAAGACATAACTGATGCCCAACAAAACTTTCAGTATTTTATTAAGAAAATAAAATCAACATCCAATTAAATGTGATTGGAGAATGCCAACAGAGAGAACTCCCTTGTCATCTGCATTCAAGAGACCAGGCAGGTTGAGGATCTTGAATAAACAGCCTGTCAACGCCATTATCATCTGAAGACCAGACTCCTAACAGTTCTATCCTGGCTCCTTTCTCTGCTTTCTAGCACGGAGCTTGAGAATGTTTACAGGTTAGCTGTTGAAGATAAACATTTCAAGTGAGAGCCTCCATCCTGGCATGGACACAGGTTTAGTCTGGGAGTGCTGGAGTCTACTATCTGAAGGCATTTCCCTTTGGCTTAGTGTTTTGGTAGCTAATGTTTCTATTGTGCTTGGATATTCCATCCCAGGACCCCAGTTCTCAAGGCCGAGGTTACGGAGCCTCCCATCAACACAGGAAAATCAACTCTTGGCAGACAAGGAAGGAAACTGAGAATCTGCAGAAGCAAACGCTCTTCCTGACACTCTGTGGATCTTCCCATGCTTTTCCCACTTAATCCTCCCAACCATCTACCCAGTGGGGTGCATACTGTTACTTGCCTCTTGTTGAGGACAGAATGGAAAGGAAATGGTTTGTCTATGGCAAAATAGATAGCATTTGGTGGTGCTGGGGACTGAACCCAAGTGTGGCAGAGAAATGGACTGATTTCTCCTGCTGGGCTAAGAGCATGAAGGCGGTCTTTTAAAAGCTGCAAATGCCTATACCTGCTTATGGGGGCATTTCTACTCACATACAGGTCGGAGGATAGAAATGGAGGCTCTTAGGTTTCTATACCATGAAAAAACCTCAGAAGAAGAGAGGTAATGAAGAGAAATAAACAAGAGTGTGGATAATGACAAACTTTCCCAAAAGATGGAGGAAGCCTTCTTGGATTTTTAACCCAACTCAACTTCTAGTAGAAGAGGGATAAATCAACAACTCTAGCTGATCCCATGGCATCATTCTACAAACCCTGCCTACCCCAGACTGGTAAAGGAGCAAAATGGTTGCTGTCTTTAGGCATTATATTCTGGGGTAGTTCATAACACACATTAATTTTTGTCAAGTTGTATCACAAGCCTAGACACATCTGGGAAAAGGGAACCTCTGTTAAGGGGCTATCTCCATCAAGATGGCCTGTGGGCACATCTCTGGGAACATTTTTCCTATTTGCTAATTGATGTAATAGGGTCAGGCTCACTGTGGGCAGTGATACCCTTAAGAAGGGTTCCTAGGTTATATCAGAAAAGCAGTGGAACAAGCCATGGAGAGCCAGCCAGAAAGCAGCATTCCTCCATGGTTTCTGCTTCAGAACCTGCATCCAATTTCCTGCCTTGGTTTCCCTCAATGATGGACCATAAGGCATAAGATGTGGAGGAACACTAAGTTAGGAGTCAATAGCAAGCTCTGACGATACAGACACATGGGCACAGCCATGTTGCTGCCTGGAGTTGGTCTGTAGATCCCATAACAAAAACCTGCATTTGTTCTGTCTCTTGTGTAAACCTTATCCTGCATACAACAACTGCCAGCCTACAACTGGACAGTGACTCATGTTTATAGTAAAATAAATGTGGAAATAAAATTGGATATATACACATCAGACTCTTTAGCATTTTTACCTTCAGAGACAGAATAGGTGGGATGTTCAATGTCTAATGTTTGAAAAAATTAAAGCTAGCATATATTACATATTTGTACAGAAACATTTAAAAATATAAGATATAACAATTAAGGCTAGGAGATAGAAATTAGAGCAACGGAGAACAGAGAAATAAGGACATTGCTAGGTGAGCCTGAAAATTCCAGCTGTGCCACCAAATAGATGGGCCACTTAATTAACCTTCCCAAGACTCTAAAATGAAGATAGTCAGTTTTACCTCGTGAGAGTGTTGTGAGGACTGAATGTAACATCTATAATAGCCATTTAGCGTAATGATGATATAGGAAGGACCCAATAAGTGGTGATTGTTAAGTTATTACTAAATGCTTATTATTCATAAACAGTAGGTATCTTTAATCATAAAGATAATAATAAGTTATATATTTCACTGTTAATTGATGTTATACTATAAGTATCACTCTTCTTGTAAACTAGGAAACACTTAACTGGAAACATAGCTTATACAGACAAAAGTGACTATTTTTTACTAGTGCCCTAGTTCAGTTTCTGCGGCAGCTTGGCTAGGCTATGGTGCCAGCTATTGGGCAGAATGTTGGTTTAGGTATTGCTGTAAATACATATTGTAGATGTGATGGACACTTAAATCCAGGGCAGTTTGGCAAAGAAGATAACCCTCTATGAGTAGTGGGCCTCAAACAATCAGCTGAAGACCTTGAAAAGACCATTTCCTGCAGGAAGAAGAGATTTTTGCAGCTAGATTGCATTCAAACATTGTACTGCCCTGTCAACTGCTGCTGAGATTTCTGGGCTCCACAGAGTCTCCACAGTTGTGTGAACCACTTCCTTTAGATCACTTTCTTTCCTTTTACATATAGATGCATATGAATAGTATATATATATGCACCCATAACCACCCATATAGTCACATCCTATTCATTTTAGTTCTTCAATGCTCCTCCACCCAGATGATTGCAGCCCTTAGAACACACCTGGGATATTTATGGTTGTCACACTGTGGGGGAGAGTGTGATGCCACTTAACACAGTGTTTGGAGCTCAAGACTGCCAGTCAGCACTCTACAATACACACAATGGTCCCTTCAACAAAGTATTATCCAACTCCAAAGCCGGACAGTGGTGGTGCATGCCTTTAATCCCAGCACTTGGGAGGCAGAGGCAGGCGGATCTCTGTGAGTTCAAGGCCAGTCTGGTTTACAGAGCAAGTTCTGGGACAGCCAGAGCTGTTACTGGGGCTAAGGGTTGAGGACCCTCATGTAGATGAAATACTAAAGTTCAGTTTATATATACATTTTTATGTTGTCAGGTAGAAACTGGAAAATTAAGAACCATGAGCTAGAAAGACTTTTCTCGTCTTCGTAAGTTATCCAGACTCAGGTGTGCTGCTCTAGTAATCAAAAATGACAAACTTCTCTGGTATCAGGAGTGCTACAAGTGAATGTTCTCTCCATGTTACTGCATTTGTGAATTTCCCAGCAATCCCTTCAAGGAAGGTGGAAACCACAGAGCCAGGCTGGGAGACTTATGGGAACTGATTTTTTAATCTAGTATCTAATTTCCAGGGTGGCATGATAGCATGCATCTTTAATTCCGGCACTTGGGAGGCAGCTGAGGCAGGAGGATGGTGAGATAAAAGCCAACCCATCTAAACGAAAAAGTTTCAATTGCTGTAAAACAAACAAACAAACAAACAAACAAACAAACAAACAAGCCAGGAATCCTTCTAGCTAAAGAATAAAATAAAACAAAAATTTTAATCCTTAAAGGTAAAACGATAGAACAGTGAATTCTAGACTTTCCTTTTTCCAAGTATAAACCAAGTAGAATGAGGCTATTGTCCTTGTCCTTGAAACCCTGACACCCCCCTACTTAGGGCTCCCCCGCCCTTAACTCAAGATAGACATTACAAAAGTCGCTGTTGGCCATGGCAGTTAAGGAACTGGCGGCCTCGGCTAGGGGCTAGCTGACTGGCAGAGCCCTTGTCTAGCTTATCTGCAGCTCTGGGTTCTACCCACAACACCACAGAAAAGAGAGAAGAAATGGCAGGCCAAATTGAGTTTCCTATCTTATTGGCTATACAATGCTGCTGTTTTCCTTAAAGAACAAATCGCTCTTACAGGAAGAATGAGCATGGAGCTAAATAACAAATCAGCCAATGGGTCTGTGGGAATTAGTGCAAATAAAATTTGCACGTGTAAACATGAGACACACGTGTGACCGCTGACAAATCATTTCCTCCCCTTGACCCCCAATTTCATCATATGTAAAACAAGAAGGGTGGACCAGATGACTCATGAAATCCTATGAATCACACGTTGACAGAATAAATTACAGCTCATTGTAAGTTAAGAAGTTTTCCAGAGATCCACCTCTCTCTCCTTCTCTGTCAAAGGCTGATTTTAAAAGTCAAAGTTAAATAAAATTAACAGGATACTATATGTTTTGGGCCAAGTGCTAATATGCAAATCAATAGTAAAATTATATAAAGATAAAATATGGGAGCCCAGAGACCCATGTTGAAAGTTGCCTTAGCTAGGGTTTCTGTTGTTGTGAAGAGATACCCTGACCATGGCAACTCTTATAAAGGAAAACATATAACTGGGTCTGGCTTACAGTTCAGAGTTTTCATCCATGTCATCATGGTGGGAAGCAAGGTGGCACACAGGCAGGCATGGTGTGGGAGAGGTAGCTGAGAGTCCTGTATCTGGGTCAGCAAGGCAGCTGGAAGAGAGAGTGACACTGAGCCTGGCTTGAGCATTTGAAACCGTAAAGCCCACCCACTATGACACACTTCCTCCAACAAGGTCACACCAACTCCAACAAGGCCATATCTCCAATAATGCCACTGCCTATGCATCTATAGCAGCCATTTTCATTCAAACCACCACAAAGGTGGTAACCCATATGACTTCACTGTGCTCATGGTCAAGGTTGCCCTCTGTTAGAAGTGAGACCTACTAAAATTGTTGGAGGAACCTATGCAGTGACTAGAGTCACCTCACGTCTGATTGCTTTTCCCTTTAGCTCTCCTAAGGTGAGAAATGGCAGTAGATGTGTGTTCTCAGTTCTCATAAGCAATACTTAATTTCTCCAGGATGCTTGTGTTTTGGTAGTGGCTGAATTAATCTCTTGGGGATATGACAGGTGTGTATTTGGCACAGGTCTCAATTCAAAACAAAAAGCTTTAGTGTTGTTTTAACTTTAGCACAGTGGCTACGCCTTAATCTACTACTATTTCAGCCAGCAATTGCAACTCCACAGTTAATGGCCTGTCTCTCAGGCCACAGCATGGTGGGAATTCTGTTCCCACAGGCACTGGCTCTGCCACTGACACTAAATGTAGCTTTAGCTAAATTTCTATCATTCTATTTATAAACAAGATTCAAGACTCAAAGACTGGGGTGAAAATCTGAGAGCTCAGAGAGGCCAAGTAGCACCTAGCTAACCTAGTCTCCTTGCTAACGTCTCCCAAGGAGAGCTTTCTTCCACTCCACCAAACAAAAACAGTCACACCATCTCAAATCCCTTCCTACTCCTTCCAGTGTGTCTCTCTATATCTCCCAAATGCCCTTTGATACTCTATGATTCTTAACTAGTTGCTAACTCATCCTCCTGACCCAAGGTTAGTTTAATTTAACTAATGCAGATGCACACCTGGAGTTCACAGTGGGCGTACATATTCCCCAATGCTTTAGCACATGACTTTCAACCTGTAAGAGTTAATCCTGTAATTCATTCTAAATTCTAGGGGAGTCCAAAAGGTGACCGTCAAATACAAGAAGGGAGATGCTTTTATTTCCCTGGAGAGATGCTTGCAGGACCCTCCTTAGGTATGGAGCAGTGAGATCATCTGTAGTGACTTTCTGGATCTTAACACTTTTTTTTCTTAACACTTTTCCTAATTTGAATGGCAAAGGTAAATTCTAGATCATCCAAAACCCTGAGTGTGTTGTTCCAGAAATGACTTTGTTTTCACACCCTGTATCATTTTCATTTGGGGAATTCTCCAAAATAGTTTGTTAGCAGAGTAAAGCTTAGTATGGGTCAATGCAATGTTTCTTTATATATTCTCTCTCTCTCTCTCTCTCTCTCTCTCTCTCTCTATGTATATATTATATATATATATATATATATATATATATATATATATATATAATTTTTCTACCTGTAAGGCCCCAGGTTCTTTTGTTGCTGAGGGTGGGAGTGGTAGTGGTGGTGGTGGTGGTGGTGGTGGTGTGTGTGTGTGTAGAAATCTAATTTTTAGGATAGTAAATTAAATTTTAGGATGATAAAACAATCTGATGTATAATCTTCTATTTAGGTTCTTATCTTACAGTTCTTTAAGACCAGGGTGGCAAACTCTATGATACCAAATTACCCTGAATTCAGGTGCTTCTAGCTCTTTGGCTTGTGTTCCCCAAAACTTATATAGCAGCTTCCTGGAGCAGGGTATCCGGAGTTGAGGACACTGGAATTTTGCCTGAGTTTGTAACTCTTAAGCTAACATGGACCTAATTCAATGTTCCTTAAAAAGAATCGAAAAGAAAGTACAGTGAGTGTTATTGGAAGTCAGCCTGGGCTTTGAACCTCTGGTTTTTACTGTTTGTGCCTCTCTAGGTGAGCTTCAGTGTGCACAGTGCCTTTACAAGGGTCTCTTGTTTGGGTCTCCTGGGGCTGCTCTGCTCGGGCTGCACTTTGGAAAACAGGCAGCCTCAGGGAGGGTTTTGAGACCAGTGCTATGATTTTTCTTGTGAGTTTGCCAGTCTCTCTACGATTCGGGCCCAGTCAGTCTTGTTGGGTCTTGATGCTTTTCTCTTGTTTGTTTACTCCACAAGGAATTTCATCACAGTGCCTCTGGGAATGAACTGATTACAATTTCTGTGTATGCTTGGGACTGAATCTCAAATCGTATTCCAAGCATTAGGCAATCTCTTCTTGACGTTACAAAATGGTGCTTGCTGATTTATTTATGTATGTATTTGCTTATTTATTTATTTATCATGGCAGATTTTATCTTCTCTATACAATGGAAGTTTGCGTTGGATTTTGTAGCTCTGAAGACGCTACTAGAGTGGTTTGAGAACTCCAGGGTGATCTGGGGTGTGTGTATGGTGGGGGTTTCCTACTGTCTTAGGACATTCTTTGAGTTGGCACCTCACGGAGATGGTATAGATGTAGTACCAGTCTGAAAAGGAGCCACTTTATCTACTAGAGTCAGACTTCACAGCGTTGGTGGAGTAGGAGTCATAGGCCCACTCTTGGGTTGGGGCCATCCAATCTAGGTTTGCGTGAGACAGGTGATCATTTATCATTTTCATTTTTCTAGGGGGAAAGGACAATTCCTCTAGCCAACAGATCAGATCAACTTGAGACAGGGGTTTTCCTATGCTTAAGGAGTGGAACAGGGAGGTTTTTTATTATCATTAATTAACATCAAGTGTACTCTGGGAAGTCCCGTTGAATGTGTCTCGGCCCACAAGGCCCACGTCTGGGAGAATGCCAAGACGTAAGGGATCCCGGAGCTTAAGTCATTAGCCATACCTCCCAGCAGTGCAAATAATGCCCCCAGTTGAGTTCAGTCCCTGTTTCTTGAGTATGTGGCGCCATTAAGAAGAATATTGCTAACTTGGACCCTGGTCCTGTTTTTCTTCTGGTGTTATCATTACTTGAGGAGAGATGATTCCTTTTTTCTTTCCTGCGTGTTTTGTTCCTTTCCTTGTTGGCAGTGTTATGGATCAAACCCAGGGCCTTGCACATGGCCAAGCAAATGCTCTGCCACCGAGTCATACCCCCAGCCAGATTCATGCCTTATTTAGATTATCAAACAACAATGAGGTTAGGTACTGTAAATGGAGATGTTGCTTCTGTTTACCAGCTGCCCAGTCCCTAAATAATCACACAGAAGCTTAATATTAATTACAAACTGTTTGGCCTATTAGCTCGGGCTTATTACTCCATTTACAAATGGTGACCCCCCCACTGGGCTCCAGGTAATGCTGGAAACCTGGGGATTGTTTTACATTTTATTAATAACAAATCCGTGCACGATGATTACAAGACAGATGGAATCCGGGTCTTGACATCAGCTTCTCTGCGGAACTTACGGGGGAACCAGCTCTCCGCTGGCTGCTGCGTTGTAACCTCGTTCTCAGAGGGCCAAGGGGAACTCCAAGCTGTAACTCTCCCACAAGCTCCCAAGAGAGAGAGCACGCAATATGCCCCCCCCCAAAGTTCTTATCCGGTCCGTAGAGCTAAGTCGCCCCAGTACAATTTGCTCTGATCATATTCCTACAACAAGGCACTATACACGTTAGTCTCAAGATATAGTACATGAAAACGAATTCCCCCTTGAAAACTCCGGGTGTATGTCCTCATTGGATGCACTGCTGTCTTCCCGCTCTAACCCCTGCGATGGCTCTCTGCTTCAGGGCAGAAACTAAGTTACTGCCTGGAACTTAAAGGATTAGCTCCCAACCCCACTGTACTCTCTGATGTCTTCTGTAACCTTTCCCTGCTGTTTTTTGGATCTGCCAGGTAGTGCCTAGGTACCTCTGCTTAGCTGTTGCCTCTGCACCCAGCACTTACCCCTTCATCTCCTCTGAGGCTTTGCTGGCAGCTTGTTCTCTCTCTCTCTCTCTCTGATATATTTTTAAAAATATATATGTTTTAACATTTTTCATGTGCATGAGAGTTTTGCTTTCATGTATGTCAGTGCACTACGTGCCCTGTACATACTGGCTTTGCCAGAACTGGAGTTCTGGTTGTAAACTACTAGGCAGGTACTGGGAACTGAACCTAATCTATAAGAGCATCGAATGCTAGAACTGTTGAGCCATCTCTGGCAGCTTGCTTGCTCTGGTCCCTCCTGTTTACAATGCTCTGTCCCACTTGTTTAAAATACTAGAAAGATTAATTATGTGTATCTTGTTATTTGTATCCCCAAGTATAATTTAAATTCCATAAGATAGCAATTTTTGTTTGGTTTGTGTCTTAATTAAACTGTACATTCCTAGAACACTGCCATATACTGCCACAGCTCAGGGTATACAGCAGGTACTGAAGGGACCTGTGTGTAGTATGTGTGTGCCTATATAACTCATTACTGAGACCTAATTTCATGAATCCATATATTTTTTAATCACAAACCAACATCTCTAATGTTAGAAAAATTTCAGAACTCCATGGACTTACGACCCAGTTGCACAGTGCAGATTAGGATTGACCTGTTTTAAGCCAAGCCGAACCCAGGCCCTGCATTTGTCAGTAGAAAAATGTGTCAGACACACACAGTGGAGGCCGTTCTCTCCTTTTAGGGGTAGCTTGCATTGCAGTTAAGTTGTCTGGGAGATGCAAAGTTGGGGAACCAGAAACCTCAATTTACACTAGTCTAAGAGGAGAATATTCTGAACCACTGTTTACAGAGGTAAGAGCCAAGGTCTAGAGATGGTTGACCTTGGTTTGTTTTATTTCTGTTTTGTTTTAATCAATAAAGGGGTTGACATCCTCTCCACTTTTCTCTGCCTCCATTTTCTTTCTCCCTTTCTGTTGTCTTTAAAATCAGTATTTGCACATGATTTAAAAAATAATAAAATTTAAGAGAATCCAGGAAAATACTAGAAGAAACATAATTCCACTAAAGCAGTGGTTCTCGGCCTTCTCAATGCTGTGACCCTTTAATACAGTTCCTCATGTTGTGGTGACCCCCAACCAAAAAATCACTTTTGTTGCTACTTCATAATTTTTCTACTGTTATGAGATATAATGTAAATATTTTTGGAGACAGAGGTTTGTCAAAAGGGTCATGACCCATAGGTTGAGAACCACTGCACTAAAGGCTTAAGTAAGAATGTCCATAGCTAGCTGGGCAGTTGTGGTCCATGCCTTTACTCCCAGCACTCAGGAGGTAGAGACAGGCAGATCTCTATGAGTTCAAGACCAGCCTGGTCTACAGAGCAAGTTCCAGGACAGGCTCCAAAGCCACACAGAAAAACTCTGTCATGGAAAAAACAAAACAAAAACAAAAGAAGAAAAAGAATAAGAAGAGGAAGAAGAGGAAGATGAAGAGGAAGAAGAAGAACAAGAAGAACAACAACAAGAAGAAGAACAAGAACAAGAAGAACAAGAAGAAGAACAAGAAGAAGAAGAAGATCAAGAAGAAGAAGAAGAAAAAGAAGAAGAAGAAGAAGAAGAAGAAGAAGAAGAAGAAGAAGAAGAAGAAGAAGAAGAAGAAGAAGAAGAAGAAGAAGAAGAAGAAGAATGTCCATAGCAGTTGCCTCCAGGGCATCCGTCAACAGAACGGGACAGAACAGATGGACTTTAGCATTTATTTTATTTCACTTATTGGGATAAATAAAATTCATTTATTAGGATACTAAAAACTATCATTGGAAACAAGTAGAGAATGATATTTAAAAGTAAGTACTAGGCCTGGGGAGATGGCTCAGCAGGGAAAGGTGCCTGATGACCCGAGTTCAATCCTTAGACTTCCATAAAGGTGGAAGAAGAGAACCAGCTCCACAACGTTGTCCTCTGCCTTCCACACGTGAACTTGCCATGTGTGTGCCTCCCCCGCCACAGATACACACACAGTTTTTTTTTAAGGTTCATTTTTGTGACTTGACTTCTGAGATCTCAGAACAGGCCAAACATTGAAGAAGGATATCGGGACCACAGCTGTACCTGGAGATACAGAGTGGGGTCAGCAGGGAGTGAGGGCTCTTTCTAAGGTGATGGCAGTGTTTTCTGTCTCTACAGGAGTTGTGGTGCCACTAACGAACTAACATACGTGCTTTCAAAACAGACCAAAGAAGCAACAGAGATTTATGCATTTTACTGCGGAAGAACAAAGGTGTGAAAGAGTATTGACCTCTAATTAATGACATGCATACTGAAGTGTCTTTGTCTGACACAGAAGGAGCATGATGGTGGGATATCTTCTAGACTCACCTGTAGGGTGACATGGGGTTTATTTCTTTCCAGGCTAAGAGGTATTCCGACACACGCATGGCAAGCTCTTTAGAGATCTGTAACTTTCTTCGAGGCGACTAAAGATGTTCCAACAGAAAGAAGGATGAACATATTACTAGATACATGATAAGCTCCTAACTGTTCCCTGAAAACATTTTCAATATTGTACTATACTAAAAACAGCAAACACCCACATCTTCAACCTGTCCAGGAATGATCCTTTCACCTCCTACTGACTGTGAACTGCTTCTCTCCAAGGGGGCTGCTGTGCACAGCTGCTAGGCCTGGAGGTGGGGTATCCTCCTTGCTCCAGGTGTCTGCTTCTCACTGTCCTTTTCTCCCCAGGCCTCGCAGGTCAGACTATTATCCCAGACCCCTTCTCCTCCAAAAAGAATAACCAGCAGACTTAGTGAACATCCCCTTCTTTGCCCTGTGAGTGCATTCCACATATGCTGCTGTCCAATGTCTCTTTCCTCAGCTGTCCTCCATGACCAGCCATCCTCACCCTCTGTCTTCTGTCCTGATACCACAGGAAAACCATTTCTAATTCTTTCTGAAATGAATTTCAACTTCGCTCATCATTCAAAAACATTGCTCAAGGGGTAAAGTGATAGCCGTGCAAAGTGAGGACCGAAGATCCCAGTACTTATGTAAAAGCTAGCTGAGTGTGGCAGTCAGTCTGGAATCCCAGCACCTTGGAGGTAGAGGCTGGGGATCTCTGGGGCAAACTGGGTAGGTTGACTAACTAAGTTGATGAGCTTTGGGTTCCCGTGAGAGACCCTGACTCTGCAGATTCCTCTTTTATTCTGTCTTATTCTAAAAGGTTCTCATAGCTTCTGACCCACAAACAATCTTTTTTTACAATCATTGCTCATCTTTTTGCCAAACAGTAATCAGACCTCAGGGTCTTTCTCATCCCTGACTTACAAAATCCCATGCACACTGATTGTTGTTTGGTCCAAACCTTTCCTTTCTTGGCAGGTCTTGGCCTTCTTCTTACCTCTGGGTAACAGTTCTTTAAGGCTGTTTTGCAGAATGCGTCTCATCTCGCTCACCGTCGGAAGTGCCGGGGCTCAGTCTTACTTGCTTTCACATCCTCAGTCCCCAGTTAGCGGTGTTACAGTGTGGATTCATGGGTCCAGTCATCCCACTCAGCACACTGTCATTTTGAGTTTCTCACAAGCTTTGCAAGCATCAGGGAGCTGACTTCCCACCCGACATGCAGCTGGTCTTCTCTTCCCGTTGTCTTTCTCATCTTAGGGGATGAGGATTGCATTCACTCAGCTGCCTTGGGTCTGAGAACTTGACTGGCAGATGCTGAAGCTGGAGGAGTCTTCTCAGTCAGACCATGTACATCTCCATTCAGATCCACCCAGTGACCAGGGGCAGTGTGAAATTGACACTGACACATTTCTACAAGGCTTCTCTGGACCCTCCACTGTGCCCCCTGGACTAAATGAATGCCTCATTAACAAAAAACTAAAACATGTCAAACAAACCCATCTAGTGCTTTTCTATCTTACTAAAATTAAAAACTGAGTCCCGAGTCCTTTTTTTTTTTAAACAGTCCTCTCCTCTAAATGGATTGCAGTTGACTAAAAAGGAATAGATATGAATTCTTAATGCAGATGCTCATGTGGATACTCATGTAATAGGCAAAGCTCTCTGTAGACTGCTCTGCCGGCCCTCCTCCTCATCCATTCCAGCCACTGACAGGCTCTTGCAAGATCTGCCTGTTTGTCTACATCAGGATCAAGGAACTCTTTGATGGCACCCAGCACCACTATCCAGGCTGTTAGTTCTCTGAAGTACAGAAAATTCATTCCTGTAATAAGCCTTTATTCTAAGACACTCAAACATTTCTGCTTCCAGGGTAGAGTGTGACTTCTGGGTTTCTGAAATTGCCTCTCTCTGCCTTCCCATGAACTTGTATTATCACAGTCTTCAAATATTGTTCTTCCTGCGTGTCAAATAGGTTCCACCCAAAGAGAAGGGACTTGGCATTTCCTGTCTCTAGATGTTCATCCTGTAAACAGTCACGTCCCATCCATTTCTTCTTTTAAATCACAGTTGAATGTCATCCCAGAGTAGTGGGGTTTTTTTTTTATTTACACAGTAGCTCCTACCCTCTGCAAGCCCAGCTCTGGATCACCCTTTGTGTTATGTGCCTTATGCACAATAACACTCAGAATGCTACTTATTTATGTATTTATTGCTCGTTTTCCCACCAGGAATTTGTTTCTAGAGTCCATGGTGGGGTGGTTGTGATGGCGTCACTGGATAGGAAAAGAATTACTTTGACAATTCTCTAATTGAAATGTAGGATCTCCTTCAATTATGAAAACACAGACTGCACGTCCCCAGCTGAGCAGTGGCCGTGATTTATCTTCCAGCGACGACACATGTATTCCCTGTAACATTACTATTGTTGACAGAACCAGGAACTGCCATTTGTGCTCACCTTTGAAACACTGACAGTCATTAAGCTTGTCTCAAGGGCATGTGATGGGAGCCTTCCTTAGAGAGTAGATAGATAGGTGTCTGGTTGTCATTCTACCACCAATTGCAAAAACTCAGTATTTCTGAATGGGGAGAAAGTCTTAACGGCTTCTAGTATTTCCTTTGTCAACCCATAGAAGAAATAAGTTGTCCCTAGTGCTTGTTTAGAATTTTGTAAGCGTGGACTGTTCAAAAAGGAATTCTTACCTATAATAAGAAGACTGTATGGCCTTTTGTAACAGGGATAGGCATACAGGTCAGAAAGATGGGACATGTTCAAATAGCCTTGATGGTTGGCATAATCACTAAATCACATGACTTAAAATAACACTGCCAGGTGAATGTGTAGTTACACCATGTTGCAAGCTTCTCAGTTGTGATATAATAAGTTTATTTGAGTTCTAAATATCTTACTGTATATGTTAGAAAACACTATTTTGAGATAAGATCCACTGACCATGCGGCTGCCATGGGTCCTCAGTATTACAAAGTTAAACCTGCTTCTGAATGCAGGCTCCTCAAGGGCATAGCCTTTCTCTTTTGTTCAGCTTCTCATTTCTTCTACCTAGAGTCTACCACTTGGTGTGGGAAATGATGAATTTCAGTTATTACCTGTGACTATGTAGGCTTTGTTTTACACCCACACACATATTTATACACACATACGTATATATGTATATGGTATGTATATAAACTTCTCCTGAAGACCACTCTTCCCCTTATTTGCTGTAGGTGACAGGTTCATTAAAGAAATCACATCCCAGCTGGGCAGTGGTGGTGTACGCCTTTAATCCCAGCACTTGGGAGGCAGAGGCAGGCAGATCTCTGTGAGTTCAAGGCCAGCCTGGTCTACAAGGGCTAGTTCCAGGACAGGCTCCAAAGCCATAGAGAAACCCTGTCTCAAAAAACCCCCCCCAAAAAAAAAGAAAGAAAGAAAGAAAAAAAGAAATCACATCCCTTCAAAATGACTTGGAAATAACATTCCTAAAAATCCTGCTGACAAGTAAGGGTTTGTTTATTTGTTGTTGGTTTTTTGTTTTTGCTTTGTTTTGTCTTTTGTTGTTTCCAACATGATGCCAAACCTTCCCTACATCCCTATTTGGAGGAAACAGAACTAGAAACCAGAAAACAAAAACTGAAATGTCCCAGCAAGAATGATACTGTGATACCTCAGACTTGGGGATTTCCATGCTGGCTTCTATCCCCGCAGGAGAAGCATTGCATTGTGTCTGAATCCGTGTTGTCACTGTTTAAGAGCATGGACTCAAGCTGCTACCTGTCAACAGGTCTAGTGAAGGAAGGTTTTTGATTGGAAACAGGAAATGCTTCCCGCACTCTGGTGCCTTTAACACTTTGTGTATTGCGAAGCAAAGCCTTGGGGAAGTGTGTCTTCACCCACCAGGGTTAGTTTAGTGAATCTGATTGAAATGCACAAATCAATTACAGGGACAAGTAAGTTCCCGCCCCTTCCAATGCATTTCCCAGGATGGAATCCAGTGACTGGAAAGGGGCTTTTCTAAATGAAACTACTGTAAAATCTGATTGCTATCTGATGAATAGTTCTCCTAGCCAATCAATAAGTTGCCTTAAAAATACAGTGTTTTATAAATATTTGAAGGAGAGTAAGCTAACGTTTACTGATCTTTTTGAAATTTTACCAATATTTCCCCATTTGACTTTTCCCACGAGGTCAATATCAAGGTTACAGAAGTTTGGAGAAGTCAGCTGATTTGCTCAAGGTCACTCTCCTTCCACCCACTTTCTGACTTGAGCAGAGAAGCTGTGAGAAAAGTGTGATTTCACATCGTCAGTCTGGTTCTCTTACTTGTTCAACACTGCAAGCTGGCTGAGTTAAAAGATAAAATAAATCTGTTCTAAAAGGCAGCACCTCTAAGTGCTAGCAAAAAAAAAAAATCAGTCTTATCGTTTGCCATGGGGGAAGATAATTATAAAAGTAAATACTCAGAGAATGGGACGATGTCAGTGCTCTTCAGTCAAATGTAGCAGGTAGTGAGTGTTCAGAGCCTGGGCCTGTCTCTGCTACACTGGCAGACTGTTGGGATTGGAGCTGTATTAAAGCCTTAATTAGCACGAAAGTGAGAAGTTTATCTCGACTAATCAGGGGGCAAGAAAGAGAATCAACAGGGAGGACCCTTGCTGCTGTGATTCTGTGCTTAATGCCATGACCCAGAACCACCAGCAAGTGTCACTGGTGATACTGGCCCACGCTTCAGGAAACACAGCATGGGACCATTGGAGATATCCTTGGCAGAGGCAGTTGTCAAATTCCCCTAGTCTATGAGGGACGTCAGCTAATGTTTGTACACTGTTGGCTTCTGGGCTCAAAGAAAGGGCTCTCTGTAGCCCATAGAAACCTGTTTGACTTGTATATAGGAGGCCAGGCCTAAAAGTACAAAGTGTCTCAAGACAGCCCTCAAGACCAAATTGGAAAGAGAAAAACACCTGTTCTCCTAGCTTTGAAGGCCCTTCATGGTGTGTTTGATGCAACTTCTGAATCTCCTGGAAAACTGATCCCTTGTCTACTTCAGCAGTGCCCTCTCGGCCTTTGCTAACTTTCTCCACTCCTTGGTCTCATTCCTCCACTTCCCCAGTGTTCTCAGATTTCTTCCCCAAACAAACTGCTTTCACCTAAATTCTTTTGTCAGATTTTAGAATACCACCAAAAAGCACATTTTATGGTTTTGAACTGAAAAAGTAAAATAAGTAACTAAATAAATGATAGAAACAGCAGAAAAGCTATGTGTTCAGTATCATTTCCTGATAATGAAGCCCAATCCTAGTCCTAGAACCAGGAGGTAGAATCAGGTGCAGGAGCAGGCTTGGGGATGGATTTATACCTCGGCAACTTTTCAGCAATCAGGAGACTGTAGGCTCCTAATGTGAGCCTCCATTTGAATGGTGATGATCCATCTCCCTTGTCTTCCGGAGAAACAGTACTTTGTTGCCTAATATGGCCTTTGTAGCTACATACGTGGGATTTTTCCCATTTTCCCCTTCTTTCTGGTCTTTAGACATTTGGGAGGGGATGGCAATTGTATTACAAATGTGTCAGTTCCTTTTTTCGCTGTTTTGGCAAAATACTTGACATGAGCCATGTAAGAAAGAAAGGGTTTATTGTGGCTCACAACCATGACAGTCCTTCATGACAGGGAAGGGGCTTCATGGCAGCAGGTGCTTGAGGCCTCTGCTCACACCATGTCTACTGCCAGAAGCAGAGCCGTGTGGATTCTAATGCTTAGCTCTGTTCTTCTTCAGTCTAGAACCCCAGCCCGTGGAATATTTCCCTTCTCCCTCAGTCTAGAACCCTAGCTGGAGGAACACCACCCTTCTCCTTCAGTCTAGTAGCCCAGCCCGTGGAACACGGCCACACATGTTTAGGGTGGGTCTTTTCAATTCAGTTAACCCATCTAGAAACTTCTCATGGACACATCCATAGGTGTGTTTCCATGGTGATACTAAATCCCATCAAGCCGACAAAAATGAACCAGTCCAACAATGTATCTTTCATTTGTAGACTGGACTGGTTGGAAATGCCTTTTCTAGAGATCAATTTCAAAGAAATCCATTTGCTAGGAAAGTAAGAACAGACAAAGGCTAATTTTACCTTAAACTGAGGAGCTCTGCTGACAATATGTAGTCTTCACTTCAGAGAACAATAGGAATGGAATTCCATACTTATGTTTAGAACATTCTTTGCAGAGGCTGTGTGCCAAATGTAGAGCTAGACCCACAAGTAAGACACTGTGGCTTATGATTCCCATTAGCCTTGAGAGTGTTTGTCAACAGAAAAGACAGAAAATGACATCCCAACCACTCACTCCACCATACCAAAGCTGTGTGAAATCTTAACATTCTGCTATGGCCTTTTTCCTTTTAAAGAATCCTAACATCCCGATATGTCTGGAATTTCCTACCACCTCTTTCTCGTCTTACTGTTCTCCTGCCCCAGATGGGTTTTATTTTGATCCTGGATTTTGTTTTTATCATTCTCAAGGATGTTTTAATCTTTCTACTACACAGGCAGTATCTTAAACCACAGTATTATTTGGATGGTTTCTGGGACTAGTATGAGTGAATCTTTCTACCCTTCAGTTTTGCTCAGCAACCTACTTTGTGGATACACATGTGTAATTTGGCCCACTTACTTCAACTGCCATAAAACATTCTATTGTATGAGTGAATCACAACTTGTTTTCCCATCTTTCCAACCCAGAACACTTGTCTGCTTCCCATGTCTTATAACCAACACCATCTCGGTGAATATGCTTAGGCATGGATGGCTCTTTGTAAGTGTGTGCAGGAGCTCCTTGAAAGACAAATGCCTATGAGTGGAAGAGTCATACGTGCTGTGAGGCTTCGGCTTCAGCGTCAGCAGCCACAACCGAGATGCTCTGTGGAGAGCTATTTATGTTTCTATCAGCGTGTTTGACATTTTTCTTTCTCCCACATCCTTGCCCACATTGGGTATGGACAGATTAATTTTTTTTTGCCAACCTGTGGGCTGTGAAAAACATCTCATTTCTGGTTGTAATTTGTACTTTTCTCACTGCTACAGTTTTGGGAAGGGTTATTTATACATTTTGGATGCTAGTCCTGTGTGGGTTTAAATTCATGGCAAATATTTACCCAGCCAGTGAGATTTTTATTTAATATAATTTTTTTAGCATCCTTGGATTTTCTTAAGTTCTGAATTTTAATATAGACAAGATTACCAACCGTTTGTCTTATAGTTATTGTATTTCTTACGTTTTAAAGAAAATCCTTCCCTATGCTAACATCTTTTCCCTCTGTTAGACTTAAAACCTGCCTAGGTATACATATGAGTGTTTGGACTGCTTGTATGTATGTGCACCATATGTGTGCCTGGTGCCTGCACACATATATGGTTACTGTTTTATAGAGGATTGCAGAATAGTGTCTCCAAAGATGACATCTGAACATATCCCAATAAAAGTGAGGCACCGAGTCATGTTCATATTTGAGAAAGTGGAGAGAGAACAAAACAGAGGCCCAGAGGCAGCATGGCTAGAACAGTGGCCAGAGAAATCCAGGGCTTATTCTCTAGACACCTGTAGGTGATGGTGGGCTCTGGTTTTTACATGGCGCTATGAGAAAGCAGTGCTTTAAAGAGTTTTGAGATGGTCCCTTGCTGAGATACAAGGCTCAGGAGTTTGTGGTGTAGTTAACATCATTCTGCAGACCAGCCATACGGAGGTGAAACACAAATGCAATGTCCACCCAGGGCTGGGTGATCAACCCCGGGACCTTGTAAATGTTATTCTAAAGTGTAATTTGTTTGAAGTTATAGGCTCATAGATTTCTACTATATAAGATTAGCACTATATTGTCTATGATACCCACACACATGCATACCGCTAAGATTCAGTGCTATTCCCATTTTCTGCTTTTGGAAAGCTTTTAAACATGTGTGGTGGTAATTATGCTGCATCTTTGCCTTTCACCTTCCACATCCACTGCTTCTTCTTGCTTTGCTCCCTGCTCCAGGAACTAAGTTTAGTGGCCTCTTGTTCCACTTGCTTCCATAAAGGTACAGCCAACAGCAAGCTTTGGCAAACAAGAAGAGAGAGAAGACTGAGATCGAGGCATTCGGTCCCAGGTCTGGACCCTTTTGTGCTCAACTATGTCTTAAAAACAAAGGTCATAGCTTGGCTTCAAGCATCCTGTTCTTCATGACTCTTCTTTTAATTCTGGTAGCCTTTCTCTCCCTGTTCGATCTGTGGGAAATGACATCCTTACTATAACTGGTCTTTAGTTCACAAACTCTCTCTTGTGGGTCTCTAATACCCACACCACTGTAAAAAAGACCTCTTGCAAATAAAACTACCTTAGGGAAGTTTATTATTCACACTCTGTCCTCACTGGGGCCCAGAGCCAGCATGGCAACAGTGCATCTTTTAAAATCCAAACTAGGGTATCTATGCTTTTAATTTTGCTCTATTCTCTTCTTCTATTTGTCTCTTTTCTTTTCTTCCTCCTCCTTACTATAGCCTATAAAAGTACAGGAAATGCAGAGAGACGTGTATAGGGTTCCAGGAAAAAACTTACAGGGAACTTGTGAAATAAACAGTTTATTCTCTCCAAGTTCTATTTGGGAATCAGAGCCCATGTGAGCCTGGCACATGGGTTTCCCTTATGTTAATAGGACAAGATTGGCCCCTAGTCGCTTCCCATCACCATCTCCCATCCCGCCCTCTCAAATAACCCAGAGTTATTATTATCTCTTGAAATTTTACAATGAAATTTCAGCAGAGAGCTAGAAAGAAGAACTGAATCACACTTCCACATGAGGATACAGCTAAAAAAATATAGCAAAAAGCTCTGGAATAAGGAGCTAATCATAGTGTCCAGAGCTTGGCAAATCACTGTCTGGCCTGCCTCCTATTATCAAATTTAACAGTAATTTTTTTTATCTGATTCTTGGACCTTGTGTTTTTTTCTTGTCTATGTACCTGCTCCCTAGCACCTCTGTCTCTTTTGTTTTTTCCAGAGAAAGGCATTGCAGAGAAGATCTAGCCATCAGGATTCCCAGCAGCTAGGACACTTATACTTCTTTAGGACTTTCTACTTTACAGTTTTTGTAAAGAAAATTATTGTATAGGATCTTTTGAGTGACCAATTCACTTGGACAAAGCTCAGTACTAAGTATCTCCCAGTCAACAACTGCTCAAGGAATGGCTACAGCTTTTCCTAGAAGAGGTCAACTCAACATCTGGCTTAAAATGTATTTGGCTGGCAGGCTCCAAAATAGTCTCCTTCTTCCCCCAATAGAAGACTTAGAAAAGCTGAGGGAAATGCAAAATCTTTGGCAACTGAAAGCATAGGAATAATTCCCCTGATGTGACTAGACAGGAGAAAAAAAATGTATGCAGAAATTCCGTCATGGCTAACTCAAGGTTGGTAGTGTCTTAGAGCTACCCAGAACCAAGGTGGAGCTGGATGGCTGTGGGGACAATCTCCTACTCCCACTGTACGGGGGAGTACAATGCTCCTGTGGGTTTCAGAAAGACCGTATATTCAGAAATGAGCTTAACCTAGACTATACAAGGATTTCTGATGGTCAGATAAAAGCCAGCATTCTTCATGAACTTGTGAGATGGGTTTTCCATCCCCCCACAAAGTCCCTCCCTCTAGTTACAGGTCCTCCTTATAATCCACATGATTTGTTCACCTCATACTTCATTGCTACGCTCTATATCCTGTTCTTTTCCACTATTCTCTCCTGCTTCCCCACTTCCCTCCCCCCAGCCATATCCCAGCCTTCCGTTTCTCTCTGCTCTGGACTCTTTCAGATGCCTCTGGATATTTTCTTTCTCTTATCCACAATAAAAACCTTCCCTAATGGAGCGCTCATGTTGGCAGTTTCTTTACTGCACTTCACAGTAGTTCCCAGTACTCTGGCTAGACAGCGGGTTAGCTCAAAATGCTCTCCTGTCAAAACATTAGGAGCCATTCATCATCTCACGCTTTCTGTGGATCAGAAATCCAAACAACTGTGTTCTGTGCTATTGAGTCTAGGGTCGCACAGGCAAGATTCAAAAGCTAGGAGCTGGAATCACCTTAAGCATCTTTTACTTATCTTCCTATGAACACTATAAAAGGCATCTCCATATGTCATGGGCTTTTTTTTTTCCAACTTGGAGGCTAGATTCTAAGTGTGTGTGCTCCAAATGAGCAACCAGGCTAGACAGCATGTGCGTACACACACACACACACACACACACACACACACACACACACACACACACACACACAAATCTGTCCTTGGACGTCACGATGTCACTTTTGTCATATTTTCTTGGTTAAGATGGTTTAAATTTCAAGAAGAGCCAGGCAGTGGTGGCCCACACCTTTAATTCCAGTACTCAGAAGGCAGAGACAGGAGGATCTCTGTGAGTTTGAGGCCAGCCTGGTGTACAGAGTGAGTTCTAGGACAGCCAGGGCTACATAATGAAACCCTGTCTCAAAAATAAAAAAAAAAGAAAAGAAAACATTTCAAGAAGAAGGAGCAGAGCTTTCTACCCCCACTCTGCGCTTGGTTGGTGGAGTGTCACTTTATGTCATAAGCAATCATGTATAATGAGTTATATACTTTGGTACAGCCATCTTTAGAAGATACAATTGGCCATGATGGGGCCGCTGAGGGTTAGATGACTCAGACTGGTCTCATGCTACTCTGCTTATACAATCTCTGGCTGTGAGCTAGCAAATTCTGTCACCTTTCTGCACTTCAGCTTCCTTAGAAAACTGATGCAAAGAGTCAATGAGTTGCCTCCTAAATGATGTTTAGTAGTTGGTGCGCATTAGGTCACAGGGCATTTCATTCTCGTTATCTAACACAGCAGAAGGCAGGCTCTGTCCTGAGTCAGCCGCTTCCGTTTAGTTCATTCTCTACCAGGGAGGAAGAGGCTCTGACATAAAGGCAAGGTAAATTACATGTGAGTGCTGTCTGAGACCGGTAGGAGAGGAAAGAGGCTGTTTGTAGCACTGTCTTTCTGAAGAACTGGAAACCTGCAGCCTGGTCCTGGTCCCTTAGAGGTCTGGGGAAACAGAATCAGTGGCAGGGGAGAGAGCCTAAGTGAGGGTTCATGCTCCCTACTAAGTCTCTGGAAGGAGCAGTTTACAGGATAGAAGCTGTAGAGGAGAGCCTATAATGAGGAGGCAGAGGGGAGGAAGACGGAATCAGTTTGACCCTAGACATTTTGTTTGAGGCGCAGTCTCACATAGCCCAGGCTGGCCTCAAACTCTCCATGTAGCCAAGGATTACTTTGATCTTCTGATCCTCCTACTTCTATCTGACATGTGCCAGGACTACAGGCCTATCTGTGCTGTTATGTCTGGCTCCTAGCGTTTCTGAACTTGATTTTGAATGGCGCAGTAGTCAACATAATTGCACATTGCCTTTAAACTGCTCTACTAAGGGATATATATTTCTCTAATGATCCCATTAGCTGTCCTTGCCTGCTAGAGTTGTCTGTCCAGAGAAACATATACCAAAGTCATTGAGCTTGCTTCCGTGGGTGGCAAGGAATTTTTTAAAAAGAATTTTTAAAATATGTATTTAATAATTTTATTTATACATATGTGCATGCTTATGTGAGTTTATGTGAACCACATGCATACAGGTCCCTGGATAAGCCAGAAGGCATCAGATCCCCTGAAACTGAAGTTACAAGGTACAGGTGCTGCAATCCCAGCCAGGGTTGCTCATGGCCAAGAGCAGTTAAGTGTTCTCTCCTGCTGGCTCCTCTTTTCAGCCCTTAAAACCGACTTAAAAATTATCTTTTCCAAGGTTGCAAAGATGATGGTTCAGTGGGTAAATGCATACGTTATGTGAGCCTGGAAATCCAGGTTTGGTCCCCAGAACCCATGTATCAGTAGAGAGACCAGACTCCACAAAGTTGTCCTCTGAGCTCCACAACCGTCTCTATGATACTTCACAACCACCATCATGCACACACATACATACTAATAAATTTTTATAGAAAATACACTCTCATTTCAGGTTTTGAGTAAATAGTAAAGAGAAATGATCCATTGTACAGCACTTGTCCCTCTCTTTCCACAATGCACTTGTCCCTCTCCTCCCACAATGCACTTGTCCCTGTTCTCCCACAATGCCTTTGAGTGTCGACTACCAAAACCAACAGCATTCCAGTGAGAAGGAGCCGGCTATGTCAATCTCTGCCGCTCTTTCTTTCCTTCAGAGGATGGGAGAGTTGGCTGACTTCCCTCTCACCTAAACTACAGAGTAACCAAGACTGGCTCACTTGAAGAGTCGTCAAGATGTCTGCTCCTGCCCACACTGGAGTGACCTCAGTGACTGAACACTTCCAAAGTGTAAGGTCCCTTTCACAGTCACCTGTTCAAATTAAGTGAAGGATCCATGTTTTTCGGCAACTCGAGCAAGGCTTCTGCTATTTCAATTGAAACCTGCCGTAATTCGCAAGAAGACAGGGCTGGGGGGAGCGTGGGTGAGAGACTGCAGAGCCCAGCCCAGCACACTCTCTCCTGCTAACTGCACACCCAGAGGTCCCCAGGGAGGAGGAAGCACAATAAGAAAACACCTGTGAATTCCTTACACGGCTCCCCCCGTGGCTGCATTCCATCCTTTCCTCGGCCAGAAAAGATTCATTTGTTCCATCTCTGACCTCAGGGCACGGACAAACGGATGGAGGCCTGGTGTGACTTCTCTGCTCTTGGCTCTATTCCACGCACCAATTAATCACCTTACCCTAGCCTGACAAGCCAAACTCTGCTGCTGTTCATCCTCTGGCTGTTCCGGTGATTGCTCTAAAGTCTTCCCCAGATGCAAGAATCCATCAGCTGGTTTTTTGTTGTTTTTTTTTTTTAAAGCCTTCCCCCACTGTACAGTTCATGCACTGGCTACTGAGAGGGTCTTCGTTCACTTGCACAGCACTGACCATGCTCAGGATGGAGACCTTGGGCATGTCGCTGCTCTCTAAACTCTGTGACCCAGTGGCTTTGCCACTGTGGCCTTGCCGTTTGGGGCCCTCTCAACTTCCACAACCTTGGAAGAGGGCAATGGTGTCAAAAGATCATATGATAACAACTGAGTGTGCTGCTCTTCAGTTGGCTTCACTTCTGATTCTAGAATTGGGCAACAGGATTTCGTCTGTGAAATGGAAATGTTCAGATGGGCTGAACAGAAGGATGGTTTCATAGACAAAGGAAGGCTGTACAAAGCAGAAATGAAAAACAAAAAGCAGACTGGTTATTTCAAACTGACCATGGGCCTAGGAATACAGAATGACAGAAAAAATAATGAATAGTTTAACATCATATTACTTCATGGTGCTTTCTATTGGGATGAAAGGATTACAGGATGTGAGGGCTAAAACAGGGGAGATTCAGTGTTGTGTCAACTGATGGAACCATAATAGGAAACCTGCGTTCTCACCCTGTATGCATGAGCTGTATGTTAAAGGCTGAGGTCCCTAGTGCTTCCTCAGTCCCAGTGAAGCAGAGGAAGCCATTTGGGCCTTACTATTTTTCTTCAGATGTATTCTGTACAACTTCCTGGAATCTGAGATGCTCCTGATTTAGGAAGCTTTATTATTATGATTATTATTATTTGGAGGATCAGGGTAGTCCAGAAGGTGGACAGACTTTTAGAGATTTCTCAACTTGGTTATTGCCACGGACCGGCTCAGGGGAGCCCCTCAGACCGTGGGAAAATCAGGGTCTTGGTACCAGGAAGGCACAAGTTAGGCGAATGACAGACACAACACACAAGAGAGTGGTTTGAATCTGCTGCAATTTTACTGAATTCATTTTTTCATTATATAGTAAAAGAACAAACCAGAAGGTCACGTATCATGTCACCTATCACTAGTTGGTACAGTATGAAAGCTTCTTTTAGTCACGTCAGCGATGAGCAGGTGTTAGACATAACACGTCCTTAGAAGGGGAACTCTTGTCCTTGGGAACATAAACTTCAGACAAGTGGTTTCATTTTATCTAGGAATAGAAAGTTTCTGTCTTAAAATTGCTACATGGCCCTTCTTTTTTCTCACCCTTTCTTTATCTCTTCTAGTGACTCTCTGCATCTGCTGAAATATATTTCTTTGTACTTTCTTATATAGCAAACACCATGGGGTTTGGGATCTAGCAAGCCTATCCATAAATGGTAGAGCTAAATAATTCTGCTTTTGTCCCTCGTATATCACATACTTATAACTATCATCCTCATAACTTTCTGTGTATGGAATGGGGTCATCTGGTGACTCAGTTGTACTCCTGGGTAGTTCCCGCCCTAGTTTCTTTATTCCCAGAATGGGGGTTTCCTAACAACATCTGGATCTTAACTTATGTTTCCCGCAAATCATCAGTCCTATTTAGGAAAAGTTCCTGCTGCTGTAACTCATCCATAATATCCCCCAGTATTTGCACAAGGGCTTGAAACACTGGAGGCATCTTGAGCACTGTATTAGTATCATTATCAGAATTATCAATCCCAGGAACATTAAGGGGTTCTCTGGTAAAATTATACATTTTGGCCAGTATAGCAAAGGACATTATCAGGAAACAGGAGAGAATAGCAGAGGCAGCTAATCTGTGACAGCGGTGAGTATATAATCTTGAGTTCAAGTTCATGACCTGAGCTGATTGCTAAGGAACTGCCGGAGGCCTATCCTCAAACGGCACGAACCCCCCAGCCTGTGTCCTCCGGACCAGAGGCATTGTTGTCACACAGGTGACACCGCTGTGGGTGTGGCAGGTTATTATCTACCTGTATCTACATCAAGTAAACCAGAATCCAAGCTGCTAGGGGCCCCTGCAATCTTGCCTTCAAATATCTATTCCCACCAGGAACTGGGAAATAAACGTGTACCGAAGGGAGAATGCCGGCTCCTTTGACACATTGGTATCACAGGGGCCCTTGCAAGAATCAAAGGGAAGAGCTCTCAGACACACGTAAGCAGAGCACCAAGGGCCTATGCCTCGCCTTCCAGCATGGAGATACAATTTGGGACATGATGAAAGTGACATCCACCCCAAACCCAAGTTTATTGTCAGTTATTCAGGGCTGGCTGTGGATAAAGCAATGGTGACCAAATGCGGCATGTAAATTATATCGTGATAATCTGTGTTTTGTGTTGGTAAGTAACCCTTTCTCAAACACAAAAGCCCCATGTTGGGAAGTTTCTATCCATCTCCATAAGCTTCCAGGAGTTTCTGGCTTCAGAGGCAAGGTCCGTAGAACAGAATAGAGCGGCGTGCTGCCCTCTACTCAAGAGCTTGTTGGAGGAAAGGAAGAAGAGTTTTTTTTCCCCTAGAGAAAGATGGAGACTGAATGGGCATAATTGCTCACCACTAGGGGAAACTGAGGATTTGAGAAGATAATTTCCCTAAGCAGGAGTTGTTGGAGGGATGTCAAATGCACAGAGTGGCCAGAGGAGGACACAAAAATACCAAGAAAAGTTTTCTCACATGTCCCTTCCTTGAAGGTTTCAGCAGCCTTTTGAGAATGTTCAGCGCCTTCACCATATGGTAAAACCAGGAGTATTTTGAGTGGATGGTTCTGGAATGATTTCAAAGCTCTTGCTGGTGCAGACATGTACAGCCTTCTCCAGCTGCCAAAGATTATGAACAGTGTGGGTTACGACCCCATGCGGTGAGATCGAGGGGCAGCGGGAGCAGGACCCTTCTTGCAGGCATCTGATGCGCACGGAACACTAGGTCCTTCCCCTTATCCCCTACCCAACAGCACATTCGATGCACTTTGAGACAGTTCTGCTCTGTCGAGAGAGTCTGAGCAACTCTTTGTGGGAGGAGAGGGCCCAATTTCTTTCATTTCCTTTAAGCCCACATGAGCCAGGCTCATTTCCCTTGTTCCTTCTGAAGAACATGTGCTAAACACTTGGTTCCCTCACGTGGCCTCACGCCTCCTTTCTGTTCGCTTTGGGAGGAGCAGGGACAGAGTCTAAGTTAGGGGGCAGTAAGCTTTGGCCTGAGGATCAGATCCCACCATTGCCTAGTTTTGTAAAACGAATTTCCTTGGAAGGCAGCCACCATCCGCTTACTGCCCATGGCTGCCTCTGAGCAACGGAGGCAGAGGTAAATCATTGCAAAAGAGACCATCCGGCCTGCAAAGCCAAAGCTATTTTCTGTCTGTTCCTTCTGGAGAAAAGCTTTCCAAACCCCAGCTTACATGAAGGAAATATGGGTCAGCGAAGCTCTGAAAAGAAGAGCAGATCCCAAGCATCTAAGGTGGGACTGCTGGGTTCTGTACGAGGAGAAAGGCTGGGAAGCTGCTTGTGTGTAACACAATGACAGAGCAGGCCGCCTGGTCCTGAATGTGTCATAGAGCCACGTCCAGATGAAGCCATGTTAACTCAACAACGAAGTGAAAATGCACTTATGACACCTATTCTACTGGACATTTGCCCAGCAAAGCCAACCATTGCAGAGGACTGACTGCTGCAGCTGCCCACTGTCAGAAGGGCATCATTTCATGGACAGCTAGCTCAGGAAAAGGCCCAAATTCAAAATTCAAAGCATTTTTTTTTCCTACTGAGCGCCTGTTGTTTTCACATCCGCATAAAGTTGTAAATCATAGGTGGGACTGTCACAGCCGGTTTTCCCTGTGAGAAACCACTGTGCTGAGTGTTCTGCCAGTGCAGGAAGACAGGCACTGTCGTGGCTCCAGCACAGGGCTGAAAACTTGAGGCTCAGCGATGCCAAGTCACCTGCTCTGACCATACAGCGGCGGGCTGAGAAACAGACCCGTGCTAGCTCATCGTCATTGTCAGACGGACCGGCTGTGGAATCACCATGGAAGAGCATGTGAGGGAGCATCTGTGAGGACACTGTCCAGAGGTGTCAGCTAATGTGTGATGAAAGCATGGATGGCACTGTCCCATGGGCCGGGGCCTGGACTGGTGAAGGAGAAAGGGCACTGAGTGCCGCGTTCGGCTCTCCGTTCCCTGACTGCGGATGCAATGACCATCCTCCTCATGCTCCTGCCGCCGGAATGTCTCCATCATGATGAACCAGGATTTAAGGTAAGTTCGTCCTCCCACAAGCCATCACAGCAACAAGAATCAATAGTGTTGGCAGGCAGCAGCAGGAACACTGAGAAAGGAAAGTGATTCTTTAGGCTCTTAAGGCTGAATTTGAGATGCCCTGGTTACAATGTATGTGTGCTGTATGAGTGTAAGTATGTGTATATGTGTACTACTATGTATGTGCCCATGAATGCTTGAACGTGTGTGTATCAGTATGTGAACATATATAAGTGTGTATGTATGGGTATGTGTATATGTGCATATGAGTGTATGTTACTGTATGTGTCTGTATTAGCATGTGTATATGCATAAGTGAGTGAGCGCGTATGTATATTGTGAATGTGCCTATATGTATAGAATTGTATGTATATGAGTATTGTATGTCTGTATGTGGGGGTGTGTATATGTGTGTGCGTACTAGTATGAGTGTGTATATGTGTATGTCTCTGTGCATGTGTGTATGACTGTATGGACATGTGTATGACTGTGTGTGTTAATGATGTCTACATTTGTGAATGTGTATATACACATGTGACTGCAATACTGTGTGTGTATGAGTTTATATGCATGTATTTATGAATGCATGTGTACGAGTGTGGACTCCTCTGCCCCGTCATTGCTTCCCTTGGCTTTATTACTGGATTTTAAGAGGAGGAAACCCCAGTATTGTTGTCAGTCATAATGTCTTTTTTTTTTTTTGGAAGCTTCTAAATTTGGTAGCTGATGAAGTTGAAACCTCCAAACTTCAACACCAACGCTGGCATAATAAATACCACTCTCTAGCCTTCTTGCGTCCCTTCAGCCAGCCATCTCAGGCCACTTCACAAGCAGTTACTATTGCTGTGACATTGCCCCCTGGGGGCACTATAAAGAGTGTGGTGGCTTCAAGGTGTGAAGACTCCCAAAGTTTAAACTGTACAGTTTTCTCCCTGCCCTTTCTGGCTCTGGTGAGGATTGTACTATATTTGGGGAGGAAAGTTGTGAACCAGTTTCTCTCTCTTTTCATGCTGGCCTTTACCTAAATGAGCCTGGGCCTAGATGGTTGTGCTTACGCTACTGTGTACAGTTAAAGAAGAAAACAAAACAAAGATAAGCTAAAAGGAAACCAGCCCTTAGTTCACAATCTTGCCATGAAGATGGATGAACTCAGACAAGTCAAGCATGTAGCCCAGATACAGGGACCATGCTCCACAAGCTGCCTTTCTTTAATTAAGAGTGCTGGACCTCTGAACTCATCCACCAGCGACTTCATGGAGAAGTCACTTATGGAGGCAGAGGCAGGGGAATCACAAGTTCACAGCCGGTCTGGATTACACAGTGAGAAAGAGCATTTAATGGCCCCAGGTAGTGGCCAGCTCTGTGGGAAGGACTGTCAGTGGGTCCAGGGAGTACAAGGAATGTGGAGAGGGTGATTGTGTGTGTGTGTGCATGGTAAACATGCATGTGTACATGTGTGTCCAGTGTGTATCCACACATGTAATTAGAGGCCTGAAGTTGATGTTCTTTAGCAGGAATAATTCACTGAACTTGGGACTCGCAGTCCAGCAGGTCTGGCTAGCCTGCTTGCTTCACACATCCCTGACTCCGCCTCACAAGTGCTGGGAAAACAGGGGCACTGCAGAGCCTGCCCAAGGTTTGTGTAGACTCAGAGGAACTAAACTCCAGCCTTCATGCTTGCATGGTGAGTGCTTCGCCTTCTGAACCATTTTCCAGGCTGATTTGTGTTCATTTTCTAGTCCATTCTGCTAAACTATTTCTAGTATATGCTTTATATTGTACACATTAGGCCATTCAGAAATGCACAACCACGATTAGTACATACATGGCTTAACAATTTTTAAATAAAGGGGCTTATGGGCAAAACTCATAGTATTCTATTCTTTAGGTCAGCATTAGGCCCTCAAAGGTTGTAAATTGGATGTCTGGAGGGACCGCCACTCTGGCTACTTGTTACCATGTGGAGATGAGAACACAATTTGACTTAATTTTGAGGTTTTTCAAAAGACAAACTGAATAGTTAACATAAAATTGAGGGTTTTTTTCCTGCCTCATTTTGCTTCTCCCAAAGCCAGTAAGTCTTCTTTGCCTCTGTCCAGTACAATACTGATCTTAGCTCTCCCAGTTTACTCTCTGGTAGGATTTACAAGACAGCCACAGCAAGTGTACTCTGAAGTAGTGAACCAATGACACTGGTAAGCCTTGCTGGGCTGGCCCAGAGGACTCCTTTCTTAGCCACGTGCTCTAATGAACATCTCCTCTAAGAGGATTTGGACTCTACCTCCTTTCATCCCACCAGCACTGGTTCAGCCCAACCTTAGCTAGCTCAGCTGCCTCATCAGCTGCCCCAGTGGGAATTACAGGGCAGGCAGGGCGGTGCAGAGCCTGGGATGAACTGGGAGGGGGAGCCAGGAGGTCCTTCTGGGTGAGGCAGGGCCCTGGAAACAGAATGCAGCGGCTGGGGTGGGGCCAGGGATGAGATGGGATGAGGGAGGTCCAAATCTCAGCTTGGCCCCTCTCGTACCATTTGGACACCAGATGCAGAAGGAGGCCTGCTGTTTGACAGCCTTGAGCCAAACCCCATTGGAGAGCCCTGTGTGTCTTAAAGGCCCCACAGAGGTTCCTTCATCCCCTAAGAGGACGCCACCCCTCCTTAGCCATTGTGTTCAGGCTTCAGGCTCAGCTGCAACAGAAACCTTCCCTGTTGGGGTTCTTCTCCGTGGCTTTTGCGAGACCAGGGAGGGTGGGAGCTGCTGCCTGCCCTGTGGTAAACTTGAGGGCAATGAGGATGAGCTATAGGTAGAAGGCAGAACAGAGTTGAGTCCCCGAGCATTAACTAACCATGTGAGCTCAGATGAGTTGCTTTCTATCTCCGTACCTCATTTCTTCATCTGCAAAACAGGCAAAACAGTGCTTCAAGTGAAGGTATCCATCCATATGAAATGGTACTTGAAGAGCCACAGCCTCATTGCCCACAAAAGCCCCTGGAGGGAGAATCAAATGTTTATGAAATGATGGGTACAGTCAGGGAGGTAAATCCAAAGACGGACTACGACAGTACGAAGTACGGATACATGCTCTAACATGTACAGATCTGAGAAAGTTGTTATGCCTTGTGAAAGCAGCAGCTATAAAGAACCCTATATTATATAATTATATTAATGTGAACTGTCCAAAACAGATGTATCAATAGACATAGAAAACAGACCGTGGCTGGGTAGAGCTGTTGAGAACTGACGAGCACGGTGCTAGGCCTGTCTAGACCCTAATGGACACAGGGTGTCTTTCTAGGATGATGAAAACATCCTCAGGTTGATTTGATGGTTGCTGTGTCACTTTAAGGCCAGCTCCGGCTACTTGGTAAATTTGAGCTAGCTTGTACTACAAGAACACTATCTATAAATAAGTAAACACATGATAGCCTTATAGTATCTACATCATAGGAGTATTGTTAAAATTAACTAATTTAATTCTTTGAGATGTTTAGTGTGGTGCCTGGTAAGCAATTAGTAAATATTGCCTTCAACAACAACAATAGTGATGATAATATATAGTTAAGTTTATAAAACAGAAATTATGTGACCTAATATGTAGCTATATGTTAAATATTTTCTACCATAAAACAGTAATTTAAAAATGAAAATAATTATTTTTAACCACTGTTTTCTCTTTTCTCTCTTAATTTTCCTGATTTCAAAATGGTCTTCAAATTTTTTTAACTTTATTAATACTGTTTTTGAATATTTTAAATACATACACATACAGCATATATAAAGTACTTTGTAACTATAACACAGATTCATGAACTGCTGTCCAACTACCTAATAATATACACTGTGTGCTTTACAGTGTACAGGATGGCCGTTAAAACTGTGCAGTAATTATGAGCTGCAATTTCAGTGTGAGTCCTCCCTTTCTCTGACCTTTCTAAGTTTGGAATGGTGTCTCCAATTCTGTTTCCTGACCTCCAGATGTATTTGTAAAGAACATAGCTCTGAGTCTGAAGAAGTTCAATTGCAATAACTACTCTAATTCATTTGCCTCTTGTAGGATCTGCCAGAAAACAGGAAACATAACCCAGGTGCTCCTACAGCTTTCCCCGCAAGGCTGGGTGAGGACAGGGACACAGGTGGACATGCAGGTGACCTGGACAGCCACAGCCAGGTTCAGGCAACAGGCCAGCTGGCTTGGCCTGTCCATTTACCCAGTACTAGCTGGAGGTGGGGTGGCCTGGGAAAGGGCCTTGTCCCTTGCAGATAAAGGGCCTTTCTTGCAGATCCCAGTGGAGCACCCTGCTGCCTTTTGTAAAGGGATCCTGGGGGCTTGGGGTCTCTGAGCACCTTCTACCTAATACTGTGCAGGTGGCTCACTTCATTAAAACGGCAGGTCAGAGTGCCTACTTAATTTGGTGACAAAGACATCATTGAAACTGTTGTCTGCCTTCCCTGCAAGCTGGCCAAGACAGCAATCCAGGGTATATTTGCCTAGCTTCCTCACAGGGCTCCAAGGATTTAGTCCTGCAGCTGGGAGGGCTCTGCCACGGTATTGCTGCTCTGAGGGACATGGTTCTTGGAAGGACCCAGCATAACCCAGTCAGCTTAAGGCAGCATGGCTTCCTCAAAAACAGAAAAGGCTTTTTATGTATAAACTGTCTGCGATGTTCCCCACAGACTCAGCTTCCCCCCCCCCCCAGTCCTGCTAATGTCTCATGGAAGGTGGGTTAGTCTTAATTCTCAATGTTTTCATAAACCTCCTTCCTCATTCATCATATCAATTAATTAGGTTAGCAGATGACATAATCTTATTTTGAAGATATTTTAGGTGGTACTTGGAAATTGTACATGGTATGGACTAACATACTAATATAAAGTCTCTCTCTGTGTTGTGTACAAGTGACTTTGGGATTAAAAGGAATGACAGATTCTTTTTTCCAGAGAGAGGCTGCTAAATGAATTTATATGTACAGTGAGGGTCAGAGTAGCCCACATAACTTCTGTGTGAATAAGGAAAAGGGAGACTCAATTACGTCTCAGGTTGCAGGGGTGATAAGTGGGTGAAGTGGGATGTCCTTCTGTATGTGTGATGCTTTTATTGGTTAATGAATAAAGCTGCTTTGGCCTATGGCAGGGCAGAGTATAGCCAGGCGGGAAATCCGAACAGAGATATCAAGAGAAAGTGGGTGGAGTCAGAGAGACGCCATGTAGCTGCCAAAGGAGAAAGGTGCCAGAACAGAACCTTACCTGGTAAGCCATAGCCTTGTGGCAATACATAGATTAATAGAAATGGGTTAATTTAAGATGTAAGAGTTAGTTAATAAGAAGCCTGAGCTAATAGGCCAAACAGTGTTAGAATTAATATAGCTTCTATGCGATTATTTGGGTCTGGGTGGCTGGGAAACAAATGAGCAGTCTCTGCCTACAGCAGGGTCTGGTAGACTTAACTGCCTCCTTGTCCCCATGACTTGGCATGCTCTGGGAAATACCTGCCCAGCAAGTCACTGTATATGTAGGCATGTGTGCCCTTTTCTTCTTACACCTGCCCGACAACTCACTGTATCTGTGGGCATGTGTGCCTTCTTCCCCCTTACTTGTTCTAAAAAATGGAGGCTCAGAAAAAGAGAGTGACTTCATTCAAGATTACACAGCTGCAGTCACAGTCTCACGACTTCATTATTGTCACCACATGTAGAGGACTCTTTTGCTGGACTGTCAAGGATGGTCCTGGGCACTCCCACTCTTCTCTGGGATTCTGTCATCTCATTAGGTACTACCAGGATGATGATCCCTGGTCCTTGGTCCCCTAGACCCCGCATGAAGCTCTTTTCCCTGCTGCCACAAGCCCAATCTCTACCTCTACCCTTTGTGCTTCTGCCCTCAAAACCAGAGGCTCACCCCTTCTTTCTCTACTGCTACAAAGCCAACCTGGAGTTCAGAAGCCAAGAATCTGCCACCTGCTTAAATTAATACAAAGGAAAAAGGCATGGATGGGGTCAGGAGAAGATATCAACCCACTTTTAAGTCTAGTCAGCACTGGATTTGCTCTGAGACAACCTGAAACTTTTCCTCCTTCTACACCCTTACTATTCAAAGTGGAACATGTTTCTCAGGAGACAAAGTGGTTCACCCAGTTGGTGTAAAGATAGATTGTAAAGGGGACATTTTTGGGAGCATGAGTTGACATTTTAAATGTATGTCAGAGTTTGAGTGAAGATGTAACTTGTTACAGTATGGACTGAGGAGGTAGAATGTCTGCCTAGCATGGACTCAGTGGGGACAATGTTTGCTTTAATTGCATTTCAGTAGTTATACCTTAAAATCCTGAGTAAATTTTGCTTTGAATCCTTTTGCCTGGGGATGGAGAGATGGCTCAGTGGTTAATAGCACTGGTTGCTCTTCAGTTTAGTTCCCAGCACCCACCTAGTGGCTCACAACCATCTGTAACTCAGTTTTAGAGGAACTGATGTCCTCTTGTAGCCTCTTCTGGTAGTGCACACGTGTGGTGCATAGACATGCATTCAGGCAAAACCCATCCACAAAAAGGAAAAATGAATAAACCTATAAAAATAGCCTTTTCTCAAATAAATAAAATCTCCCAGTTATGCCTATTTTGCGAACTTAGATTTATATCTAAAAAGTTTTCTTAAAATGGGTTTCGCCATGTTTCCTAAATATATTTTCATGGGATATAACATGCTGTTTGAGTACATTGTTATCAATAATATCCATGGGGCAGGGGTGGGGAAGGTATTTATGTTCTGGGACATATCGCCCAAGGAGATAATATTCATTGCTGATTTTATCATGTAAATGTGTGCCTGCCTGATGATGGGGTCAGTGGTCAGTTGATAGAGTCTTGGGTCTGTGTCTCAGCAGCCTTGATCTGAGAGAGTCATATGGGAGCCGCACTGTGGAGTGTAGGGTGGCAGCCATGACAGTTCTGCTCATAGCAGCATCCCGCAGGTGTCTTTTCTAACTCCTCCCTTCTGCCCTCTAGTCTCATGCACGGGTCGTTTTTTTTTTTTTTGGTTTTTTTGTTTGTTTGTTTGTTTTTTTTCTATTTGGGATACTCTGCGGTCAAGTATCCCTGGGCTGACTGTATCTTGTCTCTTTGTATCTTACCTCAAATATCAGCTCTTCAGAAAGGACTTAGCAACAACTCAATCTGTATTGTGCAGTTAAAATCCATCTTTTTAAGTGGATGGTTCCATGAGTTTCTGCAAATGCACAGTGTCTCATGAGCATCAGATCAATCAAGCTCTAGAACACTTACTCAGCCCCACACAAACTTCCCTCGGAGCTCTTTGCGGTCAACCATGTCCCAGCCATTTAAAGCCCTGGCTGCAGGGAGCCCAAGCATGTCCCTCTGCTTTTGTGTTTTCCAGAATGCAGTCATGAGAGATCATTCAGGGGCCATCTTTTGATTCTGGCTTCACATGTGCAATTAAGATTCATCCATGCTGTTGCATTTCTCAGTAGTTAATTTTAACCATGTCAGAAATTGCTCAATTATTTGTCATTGTGGCAAAACTCTTTTGCATTTCTGTTAGCAATATACGGGAACACCAGGCACTTCCTACCCGCAGCAGTAACAATGCTAGCTGTTATTCCTGTTGTTTTGAAACGAGCATTATTTATTGTGTATGTGCATGCATGTGCGCCACGGCACCCGGGTGGCATCAGTTCTCTCCTTCTACCTTGTGGGCCTTAGGGACTGAACTCAGGACATCAGGCTGGGCAGCATCACCTTTGTCTATCAAGCCATCTCACCAGCCCCACTGCAGTCCTTTAGAAAGACATTTTGCTGTTCCTATGGTAGAATCTCATTCTGTTAAAAAAGCCTTTATTTATTTATTCATGCATTTTGTGTGTATGTGTATGACTGAATGCCTACATGTGTACCTTGTACGTGAAGGATTCCTCAGAAGTCAGAAGAGGACATCAGATCCCCTGGAACTGAAGTTACAGACAGCTGTGAACCACCATGTAGGTGTTTGGAATTGAACCTGGGTCCTCTGCAGCCAGTGCTTTCCAACCACTGGGCCATCTCTCCAGCCCTTCTCAGCATGGCTTTAATTTTCATTTACCTGATGACCGATGGGGTTGGACATCCTTTCATCAGCCTGTTTGTCATCTGTCTTAGCTACTTTCCTTGTTGCTATGCTAAGATACCCTGACAAAGGGACCCCAAGGAAGGAAAGGTTTGTTTGGGTTCACCTCTTGCGGGTATGGAAGCAGGAGCATGAGGCAGCTGGCGCTGCAGCTGCCGTCAGGACGCAGAAAGAGATAAATGCTGGTTCTCAGCTCACGGTCTCCTGTTTATTCAGTTCAGGCCCCCGGGCCATGGAAAGTGCTACCCACAATTACAGTGGGTCTTCCCAGCTCATTTAAGCAATCTAGACTCTCCCTCAGAGGGATGCTCAGGGGCTTGTCTTCTAGATGATTCAAAAGCCTGTCAAGCTGATCATCAGGGTTGGTGATCAAACCATCTGCCTATCTCCTTTGTGTTATGATCTCTTGACCATTTCTTTTTCCAGTTAACACTCCCCCACCCTCAAACTGACTTTTGAGAGTTGTTACTACTCTTTGGTTGGTTAACAGATACCCACTGTCAATACTTTCAGTCATTTCCACCCCATTCAGTTAAGCTCTTCCTTACTGTTTGGTTGGAACCTCCATCTCACTCCTGCTTGATCCAGAAAGCCCCACTCCTGTCCCTCTCTCTCTAAACCCCACCCTCTCGAAGACTCCTCAACAAAGAAAGAGCACCTAAACCCTCAGTTCTGCACTCTTTACAGCCATTGCAACTCTCACCCTGCCACCAGCAGCCCAAGTCCCTGCCCAAGCATTCAACTTTTGACCACACTTGGGCACAAACCCAGCTTGTGACAAACACAGTATCACCCCATTGCCTACAAGTTACATAGTCTCCCTGCTTTATTTTGGGCGTGCGGTTTCTTCAGCCTCCATCTCTGGGCCTGGAGAATCCGCCCAGGAGGAGCTTTGCTCAAATAAACCTGTTGTTATACTTTTTCAATTCTGCTTGATCTGGTTTGCTGTATTAGAAGAGAAACCTATTGTTGGGGGAGATATTACCCATATCTCCCGACTTCGCTTAGCACTTCCTGTAATGATTTTATTGTGGACTATCCCTCACTAGAATGCGCATCTCATTAGGGCAGAGCTCTTGTCTGTCTGAGGCACCCCTGTGTTCTCAGAGGTAAATTGGGGGTCTGCCACATAGTAGAAACAGAACAAATACTGACTGAATTAGTAGCAATAAAATCCTTGAACACTTCCCAAGTTGCCTTGGACTTGCAGCTCTCAAAGTTGCTTCCCCTGATTTATCTTATTTACTTTTCAAAATGACACTACATGGTGGCTTTTATCACCTTCCTGTGTAGCTGAGGATGACCTTGAACATGTGGTCTTCCTGTCTCCCAACCCACAGAATTAGGATTATAGGGATGTTCACGACATCTGGTTTTGTGTGGTGTTGAGGATCTAATGCAGGGCTTCTTACATGCTAGGTAGGCACGCTATCAAATGGCTTCTAGTCTAAGCCCTCTACTAACTTTCACTAATCCCAACATAACAGTGCTATGATTTGAGAGATGCCCCCATGCTGGGCTCAGGTATTGGACATTTGGTTTGCCCATGACTATCATTATTTTGGAAGGTTCTGAACACCCTTGGAGATGAGAGAAGAGGGAAGAGTTTGATGAGGGTGGGCCCTTTGGATAATTTTTCCTGGCCCTTTCCTGTCTCTGTCTCTGCTTCAGAAGTGAGAAACAACCTTGTCTGCACTCTCTCACCTCCACGATGCTCTGCCAAAGAGCACAGGGCCAGGCAACCAACTAAACCCTCCGAAACTGTGAGATGAAATAAATCTTTGTTCCTAAAAGTTGCTCGGTCAGGGTTTTGATCATACTGAGACAACAGTAATAAAGACAATAGGGGGTATGCTGGCTGTCATTATCTCTTGACTGCCAACCTTTCTGCTCTGTTGTGTGACGGCAGTGCAGGGACTCTGCAAACCTCACTAACTTTTGCCTGCAACTCTCTTAAGTTCACCAGTGTGGAGTCCTAGACACAGCTGGTTAGCAGGAGAGTGGGGACGTCATCCTCTCAGTTGCTCACTGGTGCTGTCAGTGTTTCTCTAGAGCATTTGCTGCTAAGTTCACTGGTTCTTGTAGCACCAGTTGGGTGGATTATAGTTTGTTCTACTTCTAGAACCAAGTCCATTGCACACTCTGAGATGCCAGCATTCTGAAAACACTGACTTCCAGCACTGTGGGCCCTTCCCTTGAGCCTCCTTCATTCCTCTTTTCTAAAGGGTTAAGACTTTTTGTTTTATTTTTTTGTTTTGACACAGGGTTTCCCATATGCTAGGCTTGCCTCTAACTTGTTACGTGGCTGAGGATGACCTTGAACTTCTGAAGGTCCTTCTGCCTCCACCCTTACCAAGTCCTAGGACTACAGGCATGTTTCACCACCCCTTATTTTGTGCTGTGCAGGTCCTCTCAACATGTCAGGTAAGCACTCTACCAAATAAACTGCAGCTCCTCGACTAAACTTGAATGATCCTGACCTCTTTATCACCTCAATACTAGAGCGTTGCTGCTGCCTGCACTTATTCCCTCTAGGGCAGTGGTTTTCAACCTTCTTAATGCCGCCACACTTTAACACAGTTAATGTTGTGGGGACCCCCAACCATAAATTTATTTTAGTTGCTACTTCATAATTGTAATTTTGCTACTGATATGAATCGGAATATAAATATCCATGTTTTCCAATGGTCTTAGGGGACCCCTGTGAATGGGTTGTTCAGCCTCCCAAAGGGATCGCAACCCACAGGTTGAGAACTGCGGTTCTCGTGTTCCAGCCCCACTCAGCCTTTCCAGGTCTTCATATGTGATTACTAATACCTTATGTTAATTTCTCTGTAATGAAATCACCAGGGCCCTGACTAGCACAGGAAGCTGAGTGCTGAGAATTAACAAACAGCAATTCACAGCCAAGCAGGAGCAAGATGCTTACGCAATTACTATCAATAAAAGGAAGAAAGCTAGAAACGTCCCTGGAGAGGAACAAACAAAAGAGGGCAATTTGGCAAGATCCATCAAGATCTATTGCAGCGGATCCCCAGAGAACAGGAGCACAGTGTACGCTTTTGGCAGCTTCCGCCTGGAGCTGGATAGGGATGATTCTTGGGAAAGCTACATTGGGTGGACCTGCCGATAAACGTCCTTGTTTGTCAACGTTCTTTCAAAGCAGCCCAATGTGGCTTCTTCCCTGCACATTGCCAGGGCTTCCTCTTGGGTATCACCACTGTCAGAGCCCTCCTTCCAGCCAGTGTTCCCTGACAGAGCCGGAGGAAGGAGGAACCAGGGTCACACTTTACTCCCATTGTGCTCTGATGAGGAACTGGGTGAGAGACAGAATTTAAGAGTTTTAGTTATGGACATAAGAGAAGAGGGCTGGGGGGCTGAGGCAGAACGTGCCTGGTGAATCCAGTCACCAGCACTAGGGGAGGAGGGGAAGGCAATATATAAAAACAATTTCTGGAGGAGGCAGCTAAGGAAAAGAATTTCCAGAGATACAATGAGACTGGCCTTCATTAAAACCCCTTCTTTTGTCATGGCTACAGCCTGCTTAAGATGCCATATTAGACTATGAGGCAACACTCACAGGTTTAAAAAATAAAAATAAAATCACTGGAGAGGAGGAAGGATTTGTTTTAGTTGGGGTTTTCTGGAAAAATAAAATCCTAGGACTTACTATTTCCATGTCTATGTAATGGGGAAATGTTTGTTACAAAGCATTGACTCATGAGAAGCTGGAGACCCTGAAGTTTTGGAAGGCCTGAGAGCTGAGAGGCTGACAGCATAGATTCTAGTCACATGCGCAGATAAGAACATGGAGAGTTCAGCACAGGAGACCAATATCTCAGCTCAGGCAACGAGGCAGAGAAGGACGGATACAAGCAACCTCCCTCTGCTTTTCATTCTGTTCAGATTCTTGCTGGACTGGATCAGGCCCAGCCATGGGGAATAGCCATATAGTTTCCCTAGTTCCAGCAACTCAAATGCCTTTTTCTCCCAGACATATTGTCAAAGACATATCAGGAAATGGAGTATATGCATATATATACAGGCATCCCATGGGCTGGCCAGGTTGAAACATAAGCTAACTATTTTTCAACCTATATCCTCAGTGATACTGTTGAGATGCCCAACACGCTTAGGGAAAGCCAGCTTCAGGTTTCTTGCCAGGAAACAAAAGCTTACAGAATAAATAACTTGCTAGTTCATCTGTTCATAGATGAATGCATTTTTATCTGGTACCTCTTCCAGTCCCTAAAGTTACTTTTGTCTCCTCTTGGCCCATCAATTCTTTTTTTTTTTTAAATTACATATAGTTTTGTTTTAGGGCCTAGAAGGAAAAATTGATAGATGTATTTTCCCCCTCCAAGATACCGCGAGATGAAGCCTGAGACTCTGGTTCATCTGGATAATTCACTAACTTCCAGCAGAGTCCCTAAAGTAAGTATGCAAGAAGTGCACATTCATATTCTGTACCTACAGTGCCTGGGATTTGTGGCTCTCATGCATGTCCAGTCTTTATAATTTACATGATAAAATTTCAGTGTGTGTGTGTGTGTGTGTGTGTGTGTGTGTGTGTTTGCCTGTGAGGGTGTGTGTACACAGGTGTGTCTTTGCATGTATGTGGAGGCCAGAAGTTAATTATTGCATCTTCCTCAGTCATTATACCTTGTTTTCTGATGCAGAGTCTCTCACTGAACCTGGAGTTTGTGGATTCAATTAGGCTATCTGATCAGCAAGCTCAAGGGCTCCATGCATCTGCTTCTCCACAACTGAGACGATAAGTACGTGTCACCAAGCCTGGCATTTAAAAAACATATTTATTGTATTTGAAATGATGTGTATGTGTATATGTCTGTATGTAGGTATTTGCATATGAATAGAGATACCCTAGTAGACCAGAGGTGTTTGTTGGATCTCCCTAGAACTAGAATTATAGGCAGTTATGAGAGCCATCTGACATTGCTACTGGGAATTGAACTTAGGTCCTCTGGAAGAGCAGCAAGTGTTCTTAACTGCTGAGCCCTGGCATGTTTACGGCTGCTATTATTTTTGATGGATTCTGAGGCTCAATTCCTGTTCTCATGATTGCATAGCAAGCATTTCAGCACCTAAGCCATCTCCACAGACCAAGAATTTTAGCTCAGAGTGTCAAGTCTAGATTCAGGCAGAACTAAGCTCCTATCTTGGTTCAACTCCCTATTAGTGTGGAACCTTCAGCAAATCCTGCCCATCATTTTTCACCATCTTCCAAATATCACGTTCACAGAAACCTGCCTTACTCCCTCCCAAATTTGGAACTATAATTTTTTTCTTCATCTGAATTCTTCAAAACACAGGTTTTAAAATTATTGTTGACAAAGTATAATTATTCTGCACATGTTTCTGCTGCCTGATTCTTTTTCACTCGAAGTGTCTTAAAGATCTTTTAGTTCAACATATATAGGGCCACCTTTCTTGATAATATGAAATAGTATAGATTTGCCAGAGTTCAATTGCTCCATTATTACCAAATGTGTGTTCTTTCCAGTTTTTGCAAATTACATAAAATTCTGTACCTCATGCAGATACTTCTTACCAATGTGAAAATGCACTTAGGAAGTTCAGACAGTGTCAAGTACCCTCTGGTTGGGCTGCAACCATGAGTGGGAACTGAAATCATTCAACTACTTTTCTACGCACAGGTTCTTCTTGTATACCACATGACTTAAGAAGACAATGCAACCACAGAAATGAAGACTGCTCGGGTAGAGGTTAAAACATATAATATTATAAAATATTTTTCTGATATCTTAATAATCCTCATATTTAAAAAAATATTATTTCCCCTAAATGGAAACTTACTAATGAAGATTGAAGAAAAAAAGTAGGAAAACTTTTCTTAAAAATCTGATTCTGAGCTGGGCAGTGGTGGTGCACACCTCTAATCCCAGCATTCAGGAGGCAGAGGCAGGCAGATCTCTGTGAGTTCAAGGCCAGCCTGGTCTACAAGAGCTGGTTCCAGGACAGGCCCCAAAGCTACAGAGAAACCCTGTCTCAATACCCCCCCATCTGATTCTGAACACTATGCATATTTGTGCACTCACATGTGTACACACACAAACACACAAATATGTAAATGAGACTGGGGCAATGGTGGAGTGCTCACTTAGCATGTATGGTTTTGATACACAACATGGCAAAGAGCAAAAGCAACCATGAACAATAATGTTCCACTTGAACTCACACAGAAGCGATTAAATTCAACTCAACATTTCATTAAAGCACATAGCTACATAATTATGTATATTATAAATATAATATACATATCATGTATGCAAAATATCCAATAAAGCATAAGTCAAAGCCTAGACATAGTATGTACTATATGAATATAAAATACAAGTAAAAGAGTAGAATTCAATATTTTTAGACCAATGGAACTTATTTATCAAGTGCTTTCTTTATTTGAGATAGAGTCTCCCTCTGTAGCCCAGACTGGGCCTTAACAGAGCCATCTGAGATTATTAACACGTGGCAACAGGCTATCTTAAATGGTTTCTAAGCAACAGAAACATAAGTAAGCATTTGCTCTTGACAAAACCAAGACGTAGGAGACTGGTTCTCTTGCCCAAAGTTGCACAGTAAGTAAAGGTCAGAGCTAGACTTTGGGCCAAGGGCTTGACTCCAGAATCCAGTCTTATCTGTCCCACTGAAGTTCTGTGCTGAGTGTTCTCCTGAGTGCCGCAGACTAAGCTACCCCATCCTGAACTGAGTTACAGCCTGGCCAAAGGGTTCTTGAGGGCAGGAATGGCTTTAACCTTGACAGAAGAGGCAATGTTGGAAGCAGAAGTTCTGGTGGCAAGCAATAGAAGAACTTGGTTGAAATAGTAAAAGGCCTCACAGAAAGGACGTTGACAATGCTGGAAAACAATCACTGGAAAGACTGTTGGGAAATGATCATGGATTAAGTGAGGCCAGGCTGGAAAGTTCCTTAAACCAATTATCAGTATAGTTAAACCTGAGAAGAAGAAGAAAGCCAGAAGCATAAGGAAAAAAAAAAAAAAAAAAACGTAAGGGAGGTGTTTGGTGAACATACGGTGTTCTGTGTAAACCTTACAGAATATGGCCTGAAACATTCTTCACTGTACAGCGTGACTAACAGAATAAACAGGAGATGAAAAGATCCAGTTGACTTTCACTCAATAGTGTTGAAGTGGTCATATCCTGGTGACTTACTATTACTGTGGAGGTGTCTGCCTGGTTTAGGGATACGGACAATGTGAAAGGCAGATTACAGAGATCATCAAAGTTGCCAAAGAACTTCGCCTAACTCTCTCTAACTTACTAAACATACAGACAATACCTTTATATTAGCCAACTTTCCATTACTATAGCAAATATCCGAGAAAATCAACTTAGAAGAAGAAAATGTTTATTTTGCCTCAAAGCATTAGTGGCTTCAGCTCAGCATCTGGTGGAAACACTGACTTTGGAGATGTTGGGTGCCGGTGGCAAGGAACACACAGCAGATCAAAAGAGTGAGAGGGCTTTTTGTCCCACGGAGCCGAGCAGAGAGGAGCGGGCAACCCTCAGTAGGCCTGCTTTTGGGACCGTGAACCTCGCCCAACCAGCTTCCGCGGATTCATCTGGACCCTGTCCCGGCGGCACCTGAGCTCGGCCCACCCGGGCTGAGGCCTTGGGGGAAGGACGAGTCCCCTGCTAGGGGGTCTCCTTTGTCCCACGGAGCCGAGCAGAGAGGAGAGGGCAACCCTCAGTAGGCCTGCCTTTGGGACTGGGAACCTCGCCCAACCAGCTTCCGCGGATTCTTCTGGACCCTGGTGAGTGGGCCCCAGCCCATCCCCGGGACCTTTTGGCCACTTGGGGCTCCCCTCTGTTGGCTTTGCTGCTTATCCCAACCCTGCTCGCCCCCGGGTATCCCTTCTCATCTGCGTGGTCCCGGCTGCACCCGAGCTCGGCCCACCTGGGCTGAGGCCTTGGAGGAAGGACGAGTACCCTGCTAGGGGGC